>JAGFPH010002252.1:182712-196384 GCA_018207615.1 Philaenus spumarius | reverse complement strand
TGGTTGAAAAAAACGGCTGCGATTACTTTTTGTAAGCGCGTTAGAAGTTATACTACTTTGGTGTCATTAAAAACAAATAAACTGGGATTGTTATGAACGCCAGTGTTTATCATTATCTGGAAACATCTATTTTACACCATCTGCGTGTATTTTTAAGTTTCATGCCACACTAAAAGGGAACATAACATCTGCTTCAAAATAAATCGGGAAACTCGTGATTTTACATCATCGAGAATGTAATCATAACAGTTGTTGTTTTGGTTTTGGGAACGGCAAATACTATCAGACAAACATACCGTGAACTTTGATAAAGGAATATCTGAAGTACGGAAGGGTCAGATGTTTGCTGTGTTCGCTGTCGCAGTAAACAAGAGAGAAATTGTCGAATCTTGCCATTATATTTGTATAACAGTAGTGGACAAGGCAATGCTTCACAATTGCTTGATTTAATGTTAAGGATAGTTATCTCACTTGAACGTAGCCTAAGTAATGGAATTGCGTGTCACACAAATTTAGCTGTATAGCTTGTAGAAAGTTAGGGCAATTTATTTTTATTGTATAGGGGTAGATCTACCACTTAAATCCCTTTTATTTTAGTAACCATTTTCTCTAAACAATATATTGAAATACAGAAAAAGAATGTATTATTATATAATTTAAAGTATAGCCCTTCCATTTAATCGGTGTGACACAGGTAATCAAATTACACTTAAATTTTATATCACTTAAAATTAATATTACATAAACTTAGTTTTATAGATTGAATGAAGTTAGATTAATATATAAAGAGTGTCTTGCAACCATATGAACAAACTTTATCACGTTATTCAGCATGCCAAAAGAAACAAAATAAACGGTACCAGGAACTGGCACATACTTTCTCACAAACATATTTAAATTATTAAAGAGATTCGTGTGACTTCATAATTTTAGGTGAGGTAGGAGAGGTGATTTATTAAAGTAGGAGATTAAATAATAAATATTATTATTATTGTTATTATCTAGAGAGAAAACTATTCGATCGATTTCGAACAAATTTGCACCAAACACGTTAATTACGCCTGTATAGATGCACGAAAAAAGGTTTTGAAAAATTTAGAAAAACAACCCAGTTTATGGTCAAAAAACCCCCCAAAATCAGTTATTATTATTATTATTAGTTAAACGAGAATTTTTAGAAAGATGCGTTTTTTTGCATATGGTAGGGTACATTAAGGGCTACAAATAAGCCAAATTTTATTAAAATCGTTAGAGCCGTTTTTTTACAAAAAAATAATAACTGATTTTTTTGGGTTTTTTTTTTGCCAAAAAGGGGATTGTTTTTCAAAACCTTTTTTCGTGCATCTATACAGGCCTTCTTGACATGTCTGGTGCAAATTTGTTTGAAATCGATCGAATAGTTTTGTATACATACAGACATACAAATATACATACAGACAGACATTTTGTAAAAATCACTTTTTTGTACTCGGGGTCCCAAAACGGATATTTCCACAAAAATCTCAACATCGATTTTTTTTGCGATCACTATAATTTCTCTATACTATAGTTTAGTGAGAAAGAAAAGATATTTGAGCTAGTATCCGTATTCGCAAGATGTATTTTACTTTAGCGGAGCAATGTGGAGGTGATAAAAAGGATACGTTCACGTGATTAATGACCAATTTGTCAATCCTATATTGCCTTGCTTGTTCGGCATATTTCGCAATGCGGGCACAATCCCTTCCAGTTAGATATTGCCCAAATTCATCCCTGGACAATAAGAAAACTTCCGAAGCAACGTCTTCAAATTACGTTTAAATGGAAAGTCTTCTTTTTCATGTAAATTGCATAAAGAGCAATCGAAACTACCTTCCTCTGCCCATGGTCTATCGTTTAAGTATAATAATTACCCACTACATTTAATAATCCATTTTATTGTTGAACTAGCAAGCCCAAGTGAAAAAACAGAGGCAGATTAATTAGATACACATCAGAAATACTTCATTTAAAAACAACCGACTTTATCTAGGCCTACCGGTACCTAACTACGCTGATTGGGATTTTTAACTCGGTAAATGTGTACAATTATAAGGGTTATAAAACTGTAGGCCTATATGTTAAACATTTTGTATTTATGCACGTTATTACATATTTAAATAGATGAAATGATTTAGAAGTTATCAATATTAAAGTGAAGAAATTAATACTCAAATAAGTTGTACGAATGTTTCTGAAGTTAAAATAAAAGGTATCTTTTCTTTAAATTTGTATAAACGAATATATTATATTTATTTGTCTAGAAAGAAATTGTAAATACGAAATTAAAGTTTTTAACGGTACCTTTCCAATGGGTTATGGGAGATTCGATGATTTTTAGTGGGTGACATATTCAATACAAGTTTTGTTGTCTAAAACGGGACAATTGTACAATTCCGTGAATCTGAAACAACACACCATTGTCTGCCATTTCTAGGGTTATTAAAGTTTGACATTCTTTCTCAGAGAGCACCTATTATTCTTATTGCCAAACCTTGGTGCATAATATCAGCTCTCTAACTATAACCATTGCAGACATACAGTGCTAGACGAATGTGTGTTAATTGACTCGAATAAGTTTTCGTACGTTAGCGCCCAGGTACAAACCAGAAGAATATATTAAACACATTAGCTGTCGATAGCAAGATTTTACTTTAGAATCGAGTGGAGAAGGGTTCGTTTGGTAATATGAGGTGGCTGTGTGCCAGACCTGTGTTGAATTCGGCCTGAAGTATAATAATTCAAGTCAAGAATGCTTTTGAATGGACATACTTGAACGATGTGGTAATCTAGAAACCGTAGAACAAAGCCTACGTTTTGGGAACGATCCTTTGGAGATGGCTCAATACTCATACGTAACCAGGGGAATAGGACATTATTTTTTTAAAGTAAATTTTGAAACAAAATAAGAATCAAACAGGGCAATTTTAGGTTCAGAGCTAACTCGCGTATAGGCACTGTGGAATTTCAGTAATACAGGTAATACTAGGTAGGTACTGTTACCTAGTATTTCCACTTAATATGATCGATAACATTTAATATAATGAGTCCTTTTTTTCTGTATTTCTTTCTTTATACTTGTCTATATATATAAAAGTCAAATCCACTGACTCACTAATCACGATTTCTCAAAAACTACTGAACGGATCGGAACGAAATTTGGTATGTAGCTTCCTCTAGGGCTATAGGTGCTCACTAAGAAAGGTTTTAAAAAATTTGAAATTTTAGTTGGTTTTGGGGGTCAAAGTTACTAAATCACGATTTCTCTAAAACTACTGAACGGATTGGAATGAAATTTGATATGTAGCTTCCTCTAGGGCCCTAGGTGCTCGATAAGAAAAGGTTTTCAAAAAATTCGAAACTTTAGGGGGGTTTGGGGTTTAACATTATTAGAAAAAAACCTCCTAACTGATTGGAATGAAATTTAGTATGTAGCTTCCTCTAGGGCCTTAGGTGCTCGCTGAGAAAGGGTTTCACAAAATTCGACATTTTAGGGGAAATTTGGGGGGTCAAAGTTACTAAAAATTCCCATAAGAAATACATAGTGTAATTTATATTTATTGATATAATATATTTTTTCAATACACTTTTTTTTCTTTTTTTTTTCTTTTAATATACACTTAACTTTGATTTGTCCAGCTAGTACAATATATAATCCTTAAGGAATATATAAGTAGCCATTCCCCTGTTTATGAGGGGCGATGTTTGGCGATTGTGCACGTAGGAAGCAGAACGCCAGGCTGCGAGGAGAGGGAGCACTGTCACTGCCGCAGTGCCGACACTGAACTTTCTGTTAAATTAACGAATTTTTCAAGCTAAAAAATAAAACAAGAAAAATTTATTGATTTTTGTAATGAATAGATCAATCTTGAACCGTAACAACTTAGGTTGAAGTAAGAATGTTTTTGGATTTTTTACTTTTAGGATTTTTTTCAAGTTTATGAATTAATGTGCATGTATGTGTCCTTTTACACAATTTTAAAACAAAGGCTGGCTATTTTCTGGTGCAGCACCTCTCTAATTTTAGCTACAAGCCGCCTATACTGTAGCGTCACCTGGGACGAGTAGACGAACCAGTTTAAACCCTTGGTTTAAACTGAAACGTCACTACTTATCGCTTAAAAACCTAAGGAACATTGTTTTTCAAATCACAGTACGCTGAATTTTTGCAGTTGAAATTACACAGTTGGGGAGAAATTTTAAATGGAAACATAAATGCTAAATCATTTTAAAAGTAATTTAAAATGTTTTTGCAGCACTAAACTTTTATGTAATTTTATTTTCTCGGTTTACTTATCAACAAATTAATTTTGAATAAACAGTAGCAGTGATATAGGTTTTCAAACAATGCCCCACCTGAGAATTTCTAAAATATTCCAAGTTTAAAAATGTTGAAATTTGAGAAAACAATAAAGTGTCAAACCGTTATAATCTGATATTCATAAACCAACGTAAATAAATAAACGTAACTAACTGAATTAAACCAACGTATCAAATCAGGTAAGTGTACTTGCGAATATTCGAACGGGTCAGCTAAATATTTATTAATATAAATTTTACATTTATTAAATATACATTTTTTATTAGTAGACATAGTTATAGTTATAATTATAATTATATTTTATAATGATTATATAAACTTTTAACACTACCCAGAGATAACTACGTGAACGTAGAGAAAATTTAGCCACTTTTTACCCCCTGAGTCCAAAAAAGTGTTTTTTACAAAATGTCTGTCTGTATGTATATCTGTATGTCTGTATGTATACAAAGCTAGAGTGAAAACTATTCGATTGATTTCAAAAAAATTTGCAACAAACATGTCAAGTAGACCTGTATATGCCCGAAAAACGGTTTTGAAAAGTTTTGAAAAACAACCCCCTTTTTGGGCAAAAAAACCCCCAAAAAATCAGTTATTATTTTTTTATAAAAAAAAACGGCTCTAACGATTTTGATCAAATTTGGCTTATTTGTAGCCTTTAATGTACCCTACCATATGCCAAAAAACCGCATCTTTCTAAAAATTCTCATTTAGCTAATAATAATAATAACTGATTTTTGGGGGTTTTTAGCCATAAAGTGGGTTTTTTTTCTAAAATTTTCAAAACCTTTTTTCGTGCATCTATGCAGGCCTAATTGACGTGATTGGTGCAAATTTGTTCGAAAACGATCGAATAGTTTTCTCCCTAGATAATAATAATAATAATATTTATTAGTTATATCCTACTTTAATGAATCACCTCTCCTAACCCCAACCTACAATTATGAAGTCACAGTGAATCTGTTTAATAATTTAAATATGTTTGTGACAGTTGCTGGTACAGTTTAAAAACCACATATTTCTAAAAATTCTCGTTTTTGTAGTAATAATAATAATAACTGATTTTTGTGGGGTTTTTTTGGCCATAAAGGGGGTTGTTTTTCAAAAATTTTCAAAACCTTTTTACGTGCATCTATACAGGCCCAATTGAAGTGTTTGGTGCAAATTGTTAGAAATCAATCGAATAGATTTCTCTCAAAATAATAATAATATTTATTAGTTTCTCTCCCACTTTAATAAAATTATGAAGTCACAGTGAATCTGTTTAATAATTTAAACATGTTTGTGAGAAAGTATGTGCCATTTCCTGGTACCGTTTATTACTATGGAGACAGTGAGATCTTCGTGAAAACTGACACCGGCCTGCCACAGTGTCTTGCAACCATATGAACAAACTTTATCACTTTATTCAGCATGTCAAAAGAAACAAAAAATGTAACATAACATGTATCCTATCTCGTTTTCGGTCTGTCTGTCTGTATGCGTTTTTTACAAAATACTTAATATTTTTGGAAGTAGAAAAGATATTGAGCTGAAACTTTGTACACATATTTGTTGCGTAACCTTTTATCACTGTACGGAAAATTATAACATTATTTTAAATATTTTAAAAATGGCGACCGTTTAGAATTTTTAATGTCAAATATCTCAAAAACCGCTAACTTAACAAAAACATTACAAGAGATTAAAAAGTTTACTTTTTTAATGACAAACTCAATGTTTTTTTAATTTTATCTGTAGCTCAAAGGACAACAGATATATTAGCAAAAAAAGAGAAAATGTTTTTCTTAGTAGTTGTCAACAATACCCAGAATTACTCTAGAAAAAAAATATTTTAAAGTTATTTTGAGCTACAATACATTCTGCATATAAGAAACTACTAATTAATTACTCGGATACACCTAGCGGTCGATATCAAAACTATGGGTTTTCTTGAAGGCTTAAAAGCGCGAGCAGTGTTTTTGCGATTTTCATATGTAGACGATTATGACGTCAAATGTTGTGCTGGATGTGTGGGATATACCGAAGGCAAGCTGGGCTAACAGGAGAGCTGCCTCACAGGCACACGCAGGCATTTTTGAAAAACTTGAAAAAACTGGAGGAAAAAGAGATATCAACTCGACATTAAAGCTGTGCTCCCTTCAAATTGTGTAGATTGTGCCTGAAAAAATTTGACCGATATCGGTTGAGTAGTTTCGGAATAGAAGAATTTACAAAATGTGCACGCAAGCCGGGGAAGAGGGCTTCAAACAGTAAGACATATACCTAATAAAACGGCATAGCCTACATGTTATATACAGACGTTACAATAAATTATATTCACAAAAAATATACACAAGTTATATATATATATAAAAGCGGCTTGACCGAATGACTGACTGATATACTGTACAATCAACGTAGAGCAAAAACTACGTTTAATATACAGGGTGTCCCCAAACTCTCTGGACCCCTTTTGTGGATAATTATGTTCCTGGGATCCAGACAAACATATTTCACAATATAAACATGGGTCTACGGAGCTTATTTTTCCGACTGTCTGTCTGTATGTGATTTTTACAAAATACTTAATATTTTTGGAAGTAGAAAAGATATTGAGTTCAAACTTGGTATACATATTTTTTGCGTAACTTTTTATCACTGTACAAAAAATTAGTACAATATTTTAAATAGTTTAAGAATTACGGCCGTTTATAATTTTTAATATAAAATATCTCAAAAACCGCTAACTTTACGAAAAAATTACAAGAGACAAAAAAAAATACATTTTTAATTACCAACACAATGGTTTTTTATTTTGTCTATAGCTCAAAGGATAACAGAGATATTGACAAAAAAAGGAAAACTGTATTTCTAGGTAGTTGTCAACAATACCCAGAATTACTCTAGAAACTAAATATTTTAATGCGTTTTGGGTCAAATATCGCAACAATTACTGCAGTTACTGAACAGGAACCGATTTTATTAAATTTATCTGCTAATTTATGTAAATTAAATTAAATGTTACACCTTAATTAACGGCCTACATATTTCAATAGGGATTCGTTTCTGTGAGTAATCTGAAACACGGGTGAAATCTTTCGCCAGCTGTAACTCTCTAACGAAGCATTTCCGTACCTATGAATATATGAAATTTTTCATTATTTTTTGCTAGCGGAATCAGCTCAAAAAGTGCTCGGAACATTATCCAAATAACTTATTATTTTAGCTCATAATAACTTTAAAATACTTAGTTTCTAGAGAAATTCTGGGTATTGTTGACAACTACCTAGAAATAAAATTTTTATTTTATGTCAATATCTCTGTTATCCTTTGAGCTATAGACAAAATAAAAAAAACATTGTGTTTGTCATTAAAAAAGTAATTTTTTTTGTCTCTTGTAATTTTTTCGTAAAGTAAGCGGTTTTTGAGATATTTGAGATTAAACATTATAAACAGCCGCCAAAAATAATTTTATAATTTTTTGTACAGTGATAAAAGGTTTTGCAGCAAATAGGTATACAAAGTTTGAGCTGAATATCTTTTCTACTTCCAAAAATATTAAGTACTAGGGGAGACCCCTGCGTTCTTCGCACGCCAACCCCTCGTTCTTCTAAAAACATACGTTATGTTTTATTTATAATAAAGTTGTAGTATTAATAATAACCTCAAAACTAAGATGGTAAATAATGTTAAATGTTCAAACCAAATTATTTCTTATATTTTATAACAGCAGTTAATAATAGTTAAAAGAACCAGCAAAGCTAAGGTCTTACACTTTAAAACCCTAACCTAAAAGCTAGAAATACAAAAATAATTGCTTCAAATTTTGAAATCAGCTGTTAATGGAAATATTAAAGCAAACATCTACATTATCTGTTATTTTATTCAATTGGTTGCTATGGTAATAAATGTAAATACATGTGTTGGTTTATCATTCCAGGCCTAACCTAAGATTTTTTCCGACTAAATTTACAAATATTAAAATGAAAAAAGGTTTTTACCGAAATGAATTATAGCCTAGGCCTATGTTACTCAGGGATAGTGTAGCTTTTTATTAGTAATACTATTTTTTCAATCGGTTCAGTAGCGCCAGAGATTACCCCCTACATACAAACAAACAAACAAACAAACTTTACCTCTTTATAATATTAGTATAGATTTTGTAAAAAACTCATACAGACAGACAGACGACAAAATAAGCTCCGTAGGCCCATGTTTATATTGTGAAATATGTTTGTCTGGATCCCAGGAACATATCCACAAAAGAGGTCCAGAGAGTTTGGGGACACGCTGTATATTCGTATAGGGTGATAGACGCGTACTAAGAAAGAAGGAGTTTGCAAAAGTTTTATTTTAATGCTTAAAAAGGTTAAAATTCAGGAGTTAATTCCCAGCCCTAAAACAGATAACAGCTGTTCGGATTAAAAGCTTAGCAACACATGCTTGTTTACATTCATTACCACGGCAACCAACTTAACGAAGTAATTACTTTTCACAACTAACAGCTTTTTATAGATTAGGTAAAAGCAAACAAAAGGCTTACTGTATCCAAGTAAAACATCTGGTGCCACACGTTATATTGTTTCCTTCTGTTGGTAATGTTAAAAATTGTTTGAAATTTTGATTAAATATTAATGGTGAAATTATAAAGCATACCGCATTTAGAATTTTGGGGTTGGTCGTGTATATTTCCATCTCTTTCTTACTTTATCTATTTGTACATCACATATATTATTTCTCAAGGCCACTACGGTACGTCGGTACGTCATAACTTCCTTAATACATCTTCAAATTACACGAATGAGGCATTATTTTAAAGCTTCCTTTAACCGCTACACCGGAAAAATATACAAAATAATACAACTATACGAAAAAATACAAAAAAAAGAAATAAAGAATCCGAAAGTAACAGTGATGTAAGATCAAGTAAGTTGTAGGGATATTTTCCTATCGTTGGCAACACTGATGATAACAATACCCAGCTGGAGAGCTGCCGTTACGCCACAGCATTGCTATTTTTAATTAATTGTATACTTTGTATCGTATAGTATAGTGTACTCTAATTAAGTGGAATTTAAGTAAGTTAGAATGCGAATGCTTCGCACGGGTCAGCTAGTCACAGCTTATTCGTAATTTTCGTGAAAATATAAGAGTATTCAATAATCTGTTTGCATTGGCTTCACAATGAGTCGCCGCTGGGATTGGGGAGAGAAGCAAGCAGGGGTGGGAGCGCCTAAAATCCTATTATAACTAATTCATTTTTGTATTTAGTGAATACATGTTAAGAATTATATCATTGTTTAAGTTGTAAGCTAGAAACTGTAACCATCACTGATAATCGACTTGGTCATCAAAACGCGTTTGAATGTTAAAACTATCCGTACTGAGCGCGGTTAAATTCCTTACTTTCAGTGCTACGGCAAAGGAAGGTCTCCTTATGAATGGCAAGCAAGATGGCACCCAATTTGAACCATCGTAAGTTGCTGTGTAGTCGCCATTTTCCTAGGCTACTGAACCTGGACTCGTAGAAGGGTTCCTACCAACTATTCAGGTAAAACAAATTGCTCTAGACGACTAAACTCCCTCTTTTCCAATTTAAAGTGAATGAGAGAGTTGCGGTTAAAACCGCGCCGCCTCAGGTAAGAACACGTTTTGCGGGTTTAACCGCTCTCAGCACTGAAATTGTTAAACGTTTTGTAAAGAGAAACTGTGTTCTGTTTAATATGCATACAGCATTCCTTTCTCGTAATTCCAGTTCAAGCATGCACTCCATCGATTTCCATTAAATGTAGGTAAATACAAATAAACGGTAGCAGAAACTGGCACATACTTTCTCACAAACATATTAAAATTTTTAACACGTTCACTGCTAAGGACGCACATGTGAGCTAGACACTAAATAAACGGTACCAGAAACTGGCACATACTTTCTCACAAACATATTTAAATTTTTAACACGTTCACTGCTAAGGACGCACATGTGAGCTAGACACTGAATACTATGAGAAGCGGCCGACGCATATTTCAACGCACGAAAAACCCCGGTATTGGGAGAATTTTCAATACACAATGCAATGCAATTTTAATCCTATGTTAGGAGGGTAACTAATAAATGTTATTATTACTAGCTAAACGAGAATTTTTTGAAAGATGCGGTTTGGTTTATGGCATATGATAGGGTACATTAAGGGTTACAAATAAGCAAAACATTTTCAAAATCGTTAGAGCAGTTTTTTTTTATAAAAAAGTAAAAACAGATTTTTTGGCCAAAAAGGGGGTTGTTTTTCAAAACATTTTTTCGTACATCCTTACAGAAATAATTGACATGTTTGGTGCAAATTTGTTCGAAATCGATAGAATAGTTTTCTCTCTAGATTTGTTTACATACAGAAATACAAACAGATAAACAGACAGATTGTAAAAACCACTTTTTTGGACTCATGGTGTCCCATAAGGCATACTTCCACAAAAAACTCAACATCCATTTTTTTTGCGACTATAGTATAGTGAGAAAGTAAAAATTCAGTTATTATTATTATTATTAAGTAAACGAGAATTTTTAGAGATATTTGGTTTTTTGCATATGATAGGGTACATTAAGGGCTACAATTAAGCAAAATTTTATCAAAATCGTTAGAGCCGTTTTTGAGAAATTTAGATTTTTCTCGTTTTTTGCCATTTTCGGGCGTAAAACCCCTTAAAAATCTATAATTTGAAAAATTAGTTCTGGAGATATTCCAGAACTACTCCGACATACCAAATTTCATCACAATCGGACTGTTGGTATGGTCTCCAGCTCTGTACACATCCTAACAGACATCACCAAAAAAACACTTTTTTGTGTTCAGGGAGCACCAAAAACAAATAATTACACTAAAAATATTTTAGGGTTCAGGGGCACCAACACAGATAATTCCACTAAACAATTTTTTGTGCTTCAGGGAGCACCAAAACAGATAATTTCGTTAAAAATTCAAATTCGAAAATTTGGACGAAAACAATACTTTCTCCATATACTACGTATAGGGGGGAGAAAGTAAAAATGGACCGGCAAGATCCGGATTATTAATTTTTGAGCTTTTTTAAGCTAACATCCGTTTATAAAATGCGGTCCTCACATTTTGCACTCTCACTTCCTTGAAGCTCCAGGTCTAATCTCAAAATGAATAGTATTTAATAGATTCACTTTAAAAAAATCTCTATTTTCGGCATTTATGACTATTACCTATACTGAAATGCAGATTAGAAATAGGATTAAAAAATACTACGACAATGAGCACAGATAGTGGACCAAATTTAAAAACTGTTTTATCCAGTTTAATTTGTACGATTTTTTATTTGTACGATTTAGTGGGTTTCTTGAAAAGCTTGAGTTTACATTTAACACGGACAAAGCCTGGTGCGACAGCTGAAACTACTAATAGCAATACGCATCAGCTGTTCCATGTAACCTCCCGAGGCGGTGTTATGGTTAATTACAACTAAAAGCAAAGATAATATATTACACAGAGCTATGCCACTATATATAACTGGAGGCCTTGTTTACTACGACGCTGCAGTGGCAGTAATTAGATTAGATATCACATGATATTAGGCTACCAAATGTAGAATTTACAATTTTCCCTACTATCACCTAATCTGTTTTAACTAATGCAGGTCCTTGCCGATTTTGTAAGTTGGTAACATTTACTCTATGTTAAAGCTCCGTGAAAAGTCACGGTCGAATTAATTTACTAAACATTACACAAATTATGCGCCAAGCAGGAAAATCAAGCGCGTTAAATATGTTACTTAGCATAAAACATTATATTTGCTCAGAAAAACGCATTCAAATTAACTGGTATGCCCTCGTGAACAATTATTTCTCCCCGTCACCACCTGCAGCGCGTAAACGAACTACTTCTTTGAAAAGTCGACACGTTTCATATATATAATAATAAACGGTACCAGGAACTGGCACATACTTTCTCACAAACATATTTAAATTATTAAACGTCACGGTGACTTGTAGGGTGGGGTAGGAGAAGGTGATTTTGTATTAAAGTTGTTTTCCCATAAAAATCCATAAAATAATGGAAAAACCAACTTTTCTCAAAAACGGCTCGAACAATTTTGATTAAAATTTTACAGTTTATAGTACTATAGGTCCCTAATAAACTCTAAAATTTTAATCAAAATCGTTAGAGCCGTTTTTGAGAAAAATTGATTTTTCCATTATTTTAAGGGTTTTTATGGGAAAATTACCCTTAAAAATTAAAAATTCACAAAAATGAAAAAAACGCCTGGAGATACCGTGGATTAGTACCTCCATACCAAATTTCATCAAAATCGGACGACTGGTTTAGGCTCTAGGTCTGATAACATCCACACAGACACACAGACACACACTCACACAGACACACAGACACACACACAGACATCACTCCGAAAACCACTTTTTTAGGTTCAGGGAGACCCAAAACGGATATTTCCACCAAAAAAAAACTCAAACTCGAAAATTTTGACGAAAACAATACTTTCTCCATATTATACTATGGTATAGGGGGAGAAAGTAAAAATGAATTATTGTTCCTTTGTAAGCGCATCACTTGTGAACGGCCGGACCAATTTGGCTATGTTTCGTTTTAAAATGTTCGTATTAGCCCTGTATGTTTGCCTTTGTTTTTATATAAAGAATTGCTGACCCGTACGGAGTTGAGCGTGGTAGTTGGTATTTTTTTTTCAGTCTTTTTAACGTGATTGTATTCTTTTTAAGTGTTTAGTCAGTAAGTGGTATTTGGTTTATATATATGTATATAGATCTTAAATAATAAAAGCACTATTGCCATAATAATAAAAGATCTGAAATTATGATTTTAGTAACTTTGATCCCCCCAAACCTTTCCTAAAATTTCTAACTTTTCATACCCTTTCTTAATTAGCACCTATGGCCCTAGAGGAAGCTACATACCAAATTTCATTCCAATCCGTTCGGTAGTTTTGAAGAAATCGTGATTTAATAACTTTGATCCCCCAAACCCCACCCCCCCAAGGGTTTTGAATTTTTTGAAACCCTTTCTTAGCGAGCGCCTATGGAACTAGAGGAAGCTACATACAAAATGTCATTCGAATCTGTTCGGTAATTTTGGGAAAATCGTGAATTAGTAATTTTTACCCCCCAAACCCCCTAAAATTTCCAATTTTTTCAAACCCTTTTTTAGTAAGCACCTATGGCCCTATCGAAAGCTACATACCAAATTTCATTCCAATCCGTTCAGTAGTTTTGAAGACATCGTTTTTTAATAATTTTGATCCCCCCAAACCCCCCTAAAATTTCGAAATTTTTTAAACCCTTTCTTAGTGAGCACCTAT
>JAGFPH010002252.1:163433-178394 GCA_018207615.1 Philaenus spumarius | reverse complement strand
GTGTGTGTGTGTGTGTGTGTGTGTGTGTGTGTGTGTGTGTGTGTTCCCACTCTAGCGGCCGCATTTAAAGTCTGATTTAGTCCAAATTTGGTAAACCCGTTGGATGTCTACGTCGCTCGAACGAGTTCGTTAGCCGAAAAATCAAACAACCGGAAGTACATTAAGAGAATGCAATTTTTTTAGAGTTTTTTTCTAAAAATATAAATGTAGGATGTTATTCTGCGCATTTTGCTTTTTTACGCGACCTTATAGCTTGCTTTTTTCCCCCAAAATCAACCAAAACGTAAAATACCATAAAAGTACCCGGTTCAAAGATAGAATACGTGGTGGATTTTACCTTGGGTGTAACTTCTCATCCGAGGCCGACGGGCGAGTTTTTTCGCTGCGAGCGAAGCGAAACTCATCACCCGACGCCACAAGACCGAGGTGCAAACTCGCGAAGGAGCGCGTGAGTCGAAGCTGGAGGCCTAAGCAACAAATTCTACTAATATATTTCGTACAAAAGCTATTTAGCACCGTCACGAGTAGGCCTATTTCCCAAACTGTTGGTTGAAACCCTAAAATATAGGCCTATAAATTTAATTTTGGAAATTTGCTCAACTCACGTCAGCGGTTCAGCTGCGTGGTCGAATTATTTTTTTAGATTTGGTAAAAGCAAACGAAAGGTTTACTGTATTATCTATAGGCCTAAAGGTTTACAAAATCTAAATCTAAATTTGTGAAGTATATTCTAAAGTGGTATAGAAACCATTTTGCAATTCGATTACTTAAGTGAATGTAATGAAATGGAATAACTAAACTTTAAATTAAATTAAGCAATAGCGAAGTATTGTTGGGTCCACTAGTATGAAATAAAATACCACTGCGGTCTGTCAACACGTCTTTTCCGTCAAGTATGTATGCGTCTTAATGTTGTTTATATGTTTGTCTCTATTGCTATCAGCGAATTTCAATAGGGAGTATGAGCAATTGCAGTGAGATTTAAGATCAATGGCGCAAAGATCATGGTCCTCAAAACACGGATAACCTAAAATGTATATGAGTTTATGTGTTCGCACTCTAACGGCCGCTTACGTCCGATTTGATCCAAGTTTGGTACACTCGTCGGTCGTCGGCGTCGCTAGGAGCATTTCGTTAGCCGAAACAAAGGGAATTACGTTTTTTGAGAAGAAGTAACTATGTTCAGAGAGTTTTCGTACTAGAATGAAATATTTTATGGTTTTATCTAAAAAAAAATATGGGAGGTTATGCTGGACCTAATACACTCCTCGTTCCCCCAAGATCAAAACGTAAAATTCAATAACAGCGCCCGGTTCAAATCCGAGGCAGAAAAGTATAGGTGAAAACGCACAAAGTAACATTTTCCGCAATGAGCGGGACGAAGCAGAATGGAGTCTGAAGTGTAAACAAATTAAACTAATATATTTCGTGCACGCGAGCAGCTATTCAGCTTCTGAGTAGACCGATTTCCAAAATAGTTGCTTAAAAATCTGAAAAGTATAAACTTAATATGGGAAATTCCCTTAACTCACGACAGCGGTTCAGCCGCCTAATCGAATCATCTCACTGCTCAGTCCCAGCTCTGAGATGTAGCCTACTACATATTTGTTTAAGGTTGGTGTATTTTAATTTTACATTGTTTGCCTTAATCATAAGCCCAGTTCTCCAGGTTCCCGTAGTATTTAGTCACTTGGTAACCGGAGCTGATTCGTATTTACTAAACCTCGTGCACTGACTTAAGGCTCTTCTTTACCTTGAAGAAAACTCCCGAGTGTACAGTATGATTTTAATAAAAGGGTCTGACCAAAGCCGCAAAATCGTTGAAAAATGCATCGTAAAAATGAATAACGTGTTTCAGATTCTAATTATAAACTAATAATCCGGCAAACTACTTTAAGTTATAAAGAAGGCTTTATATTTTTTACGTGTTAGCTTAAAATATGGAATTTATTGCTTAAAAAACTCCCGAAAATGCGTTAAAAATAATCAATTTTTACTCAGTTAAACAGTTGATTAAAAGGAGTTGCCGTTGATTTCTTTCAATTATGAGATATAAAACAAAAGCACACGGCCTTTAAGAAAAATTTAAGATGTTTCACAACTTTTTAGGTTGAAAAACGGCGTCCGAAACACGTTAGTACGAAGTGCACATTTTTGCTCTTTTACGCAAGGTATAGAATAAAACAACAGACTTTATCTAGGCCTACCTATCTTTCCTGATGGAGATGTTTAACTCGGCAAGTGTATAATTATAAAGATTAAGGCCCATTAGTTATTACTGTATTTAAAAAAAAAAAGATTTATTCGTTATTATACAGAGTGGAACAAAATTAGTGTTAAAAACTTAAAGTAAAGAGAAAATCAAGAATAATATTTTTTCGAAAAACGCTTCATTTTCCAAATACCGGTTTAACCGATTTGAGTTCAAACTTGGCATGAAGTTTAACCTAACAATGATCTACCTATCTCAAGAAAAATAAACGATTATATACAATCATGCATTTCAAAATGGCGGCTTTTTGAATATTTCAAACCTAAATTACGCAAAACCCGTACATTTTAACAAAAAATGTCAAGACACTTTTTTGTAGCCCTTTTGATTCCCTATCGGTTGGTGTATCTGTTAAAACAATCGAATGAAGGATAAAGCTAAGTTATGTGTAATAATTGGTTTATTCAACCCGGCATCCTATACCAACACAGTAAATTACTACAATATTGTATGTTACATTTGCTGTCAGTATTTTTAACTTAACTATTATTCTTCATCCGGTTGTTTTGAAAGTTAAATCATCCGATAGGGAATAAAAGGGTTACAAAAAAGTCATGTTGAAATTTTTTGTTAAAATGTACGGTTTTTGAGTATTTTAGGCGTGAAATTTTCAAACAGCCGCCATTTTAACGCGCATGGTTGGATAAAGTCGCTTATTGTTCTTAAGATAGATCATTGTTAGGTTAAACTTTATGCCAAGTTTGAACTTAATCGTTTAAACCGTTCTCTAGATATTAATTATTTATTAAAAGAAACAAAATGGCGGATATTTGGAAAATGAAGCGTTTTTCGATCAAAAATTATTCATCATTTTCTAATTATTTTGACCCGTAGAACAATTTTCCGAAGTTTTTAACACTAACTTTGTTCCACCCTGTATATTTAAAGAAAGAGCAAAATATTATCATTGAATTGCTTCTTATTTCGAATTGAAAGATCAAATGATTTTTATAAGTTATTAATAGTATATTGAAGAAATGAATAGTCGAATATGTTGATATGGTTACGAAGGTGTACGAATGCTTCCGAAGTTGAACGAATAGGTACCTCTTCTTTAAATTTGTATAAACTAATAAATTGATGATAAAATGTTGTACTTATATATACAGTTTATAAGCACAAAGCAAATCGTATAACGTATTATAGCATACATTAGTTATATAACTCGTATTTAAACAAATTAACTTCACAAGAAATTATAATGATTTAAATTGTAAACATAACCCAAAATCTACGCTAGGTTTAAAACAGATGATGGATGAAATCAGCTGTTATATTATACGTTACTCACGTACGTACGTACGGACGAACAATCGCTATTATAGGAGTTGATTTTTAAAATAATGAAAGTTACGTGCAAAGCACGCACCTGCCTCCGTTGTGAAATGATAAAAAACAACTTGAACGAGGTTCTGTTTACATATATCTTAAACCAATAACCGATATTTGATATTTCCATGAGTTGCAGGCTTCCTACGTAAAGCGAGAGATATCGAATGCCATGCAAAACCCCTCGAGGTGTTTGTACTCTGGGGAAAACCTAGGACTACATCATACACACGTGAAATATTACAAAACACAATTCCCTTTGAGTTTTAGTTACAAATAACAAACATTTCCTTTTGCGATTAAATACGAAAAATGCATGTCATAATACTCTTCATTGGTGTTGTTAGCCATCAGGTTGTTATTATTACACTAAACAAACAACGAATGTAATTAATAAGCTCTTTACAGATTGCAAACTACGAATAAACTCCAATACGATAGAAGCAAACGACAACAATGCATATTTTCATCAGCTGGTTATCGTGCAAACATTTACAGACAACAATGGATATTTTCATCAGCTGGTTATTGTGTTAACATTTACGTCCGCTGGTAAACAGCTGTTAAAACCGTGGTAAGAATTAGGTTGATTGCTGCATTGTTGTGGATGATATCAGTTGTGTTATTGTTGTGTTGTGATTATTAGGATATATTACACCAACAGAACGAACCTGCTACCAACAGCCGCGCATCTCGATAAAAGGTCACCCTTGAAAAATAAGGTATCCAAAAAAATTGTATTCATGTAAAATTTTGATACAATTTGCCATTTTAAATTAATTCCTGTACAAAGATTTTAAACGGCAGCCATTTTATTTTTTGGAGTTCGGAAAATATCGATAATTTGTTTATGTTTTCCAAATTGTTTTAACTGTATTCAAAATTTCAAAATGTTACGTTTAATAATTTTGAACAGTAATCTAAAATAGGCCTACATGAAAAAACAAAATTACGATTGTGTTGGTAACTGGGGACGTTTGGACTATTTCAAAATTATATTTAGGTTAGCTTTTGGGCCAGAAACAATTACTTAAAATATTGCTAGATAGTTCTAAAACGCCCCTGTGTATACAGTGTCACAAAAAAACCTTAGCAGGCTTACATTAAACATTTTAAACGGCCGCCATTTCGAAAATATATATGAAAAAACGTTTTAGGTTTTTTTAGGTGAAACATGACGTACCAAATATGTATCCAAAACTTGGGTTCAATATATTTCCTACATTCAAAGATATTAAGTATTTTGTAAAAAAAAGGAAATAAACGGTACCAGGAACTGGCACTTACTTTCTCACAAACATATTGAAATTACTAAAGAGATTCACTGTGACTTCATAATTGTAGGTGGAGTAGGAGAGGTGATTTATTAAAGTAGGAGATTACCTAATAAATATTATTATTATTATTATTATCTAGAGAGAAAACTATTGGATCGATTTCAAATAAATTTGCACCAAACTCGTCAATTAGGACTGTATAGATTCACGAAAAACGTTTTGACCATTATTAAAAAACAACCCCCATTATGGCCAAAAATCCAAAAATCTGTTATTATTATTATTATTAGATAAACGAGAATTTTTAGAAAGATGCGGTTTTTTGCATATGGTAGGCAACATCAAAGGCTACAAATAAGCCAAATTTTATAAAAATCGTTAGAGCCGTTTTTTATAAAAAAATAATAAGAGATTTTTTGGGTTTTTTTTGTCAAAAAGGGGGTTGTTTTTAAAAAAATGTTCGAAACCTTTCGTTCATCTATATATGCTATTTGACATGTCTGGTGCAAATTTGTTTGAACTCAATCGAATAGTTTTCGCTTTAGCTTTGTATACATACAGACGGACAGACAGACATTTTGTAAAAAAACACTTTTTTGGACTCAGGGGTCCCAAAACGGATATTTCTAAAAAAATATCAACATCGATTTTTTTGCGATAACTATTCTTTCTCTATGTAAAGTGAAAAAGTAAAATTGGGAAGAATACTCAATTGAGAAAACAATTTAAATGAAAAATGGAATTTATTATCGAATAGCATTATACAAATGAAATTGTATTTATATATAATGGTTTAATAGCAGATTTAAAAGCCCCACCTCAACATTAAATCCCGTATTGCAACTTAGAATTTACGAAAGCGTGATATAGCATCCGAAGGACTTTTTCCAATTCGCCATTTTCTCCAAGACATTTTGCCATCCAGATGGACAACAAAAAATATTAAATCTGCCTGATCGACCGAAAGACCATTGCGTGTACTAATGTCCTTGCAGTAATCAGCGTGGTAAATCGATTTACTTTGGAAATGATAGCTTTGAAAGTAGAAATATATAAATTTTGTACTTTGTTTATCATATCGTTATCCTTACACCACTTTGATAAGGTAAATAGATCTTTATGAATACAGTCCTCCGCTCTGTCCCAGGTGTTTTCTACATGCTCTAGAAAAATGTGCAAATGCTCGAACTGATCCTTCAAAATTTGTAAAAAAGATGCCATTAATAAAGATTAAAAAGAAAAAAGCTGATAGAACCGTTCCCTGTGGGACGCCTCTCGTTATAGCGAGGATATTACTCAGGTGATCGGAAATTTTAACTTGCTGGATTCTTCCTTCGAGAAAACTTTTAAACCACTGCGAAGGTCCTCCCCTAATTCCCCCAGCCTCGAGTTTTGAGTTTAAAATTTTGTGAAAGCTTTTGTAAAGTCGACAAATAATCCCGAAGTTTTTGCTCTGAATTTATAGCATTACAGACTCCTAAATCTTTGTAACATAAACATTAAATACGTAATGTAGTATTTTAATTAGGTTTGTGCATTTGTGTTAACTGAAGTTGATGGTTTTCGATCGCACAGGTTGGGCGACCCATCTGATAGAAGTAGTGGCATACTATTACATCGACGTAGCTTCGCGTTTACATTCCATGTGCTATCGTGTCTGGGGAAATCAAAGGACAGATGAATAAATATGTGATTTAATAAATCTATGCATAATTCAAACTGCGTAACATTCACAACCCCTACATCTGGAATAAATTAGCATCGCAAACAAAAACAGATGACCCTTCCTTACAACTTAGTTATTCGCATAATATAGTTGTACGAACTGGAAAATAACTACCATATGTTCAATATACATTGTATTTATTAGCGAATTTCCATAGGAAAAATTAGCTATTTCAGTGACCCTTATGGTGAGACTTGAGGTCGGAAGTATTATTAAATGAGCACCGATCATGGGGTGTAATTAGAAATGATAAATTTACATGGTGGTCAGAACCAAGTGTTAAAAACTTCGAGAAATGGTTCAACGAGTTAAAATAAAGAGAAAATCAGGAATAATTTTTTTCTAAAAACGCTTCATTTTCAAAATTTTCGCAATTTTGTTTCTTTTACTAAATAATTAATATCTAGAGAACGGTTTGACCGATTGAGTTCAAACTTAGCATGACGTTTAACCTAACAATTATCTATCTTGAGAAAAATAAACGATTGTATAAAGTCATGCGTTTCAAAATGGCGGCTGTTTGAATATTTCGAACCTAAATTACTCAAAAACCGTACATTTTTAAAAAAAAATTTAAAAACTTCTTTTTTCTAGCCTTTTTGATTCAATATCGGATGGTGTAACGGTTAAAACAATCGGATGAAGGATGAAGCAAAGTTATGCGTAATAATTGGTTTATTCAATCCGGCATCCTATACCAACACAGTAAAAATACTACAATATTGTATGTACATTTGCCGTCATTTTCTTTAAATGAACTATTATATTTCGTCTGATTGTTTTGAAAGTTACATCATTCCGACAGGGAATCAAAAGGGCTACAAAAAAGGTGTCTTGAAATTTTTTGGTAAAATGTACGGTTTTTGAGTAATTTAGGTTTAAAATTTTCAAACAGCCTCCATTTTAAAGCGCGTTATTGTATATAATCGTTTATTTTTCTTAAGATAAATCATTGTTTGGTTAAGCTTCATGCCAAGTTTGAACTCAATCGGTCAAACCGTTCTATAGATATTAATTATTTGTTAAAAGAAACAAAATGGCGGATATTTGGAAAATGAAGCGTTTTTCGATCAAATACTATTCTTGATTTTCTCTTTACTTTGACCGATAGAACCATTTCCCGAAGTTTTTAACACTTGGTTCTAAGCACCCTGTATATGTATAGGCCTGTATATGTTCGCACTTTAATGGCCGCTTTTTAAGTCCGATTCGGTTCAAATTTGGTACACACGTTGCTTGCCTAAGACGCTCGGACGAGTTCACTAGCCAAAAAATACAACAACCGGATGCACGTCTTTTACCGGAAGAAATTATTTTTAAACTTTTCGTACTAGAATGAAAATTTTAGGGATTTTATCCACACAAAATCAATGTAGGATGTTATTTTGCACATTTTTTTACACGAACTTGTAGCTCTCTTGGTTTTCCCAAAACCGATCGTACCGTAAAATACATTAAAAGTACCCATTTAAAATCTACGTGGGAGATTTTACCGTGTAGGTATCTTCTGATCCGAGACCGACTTTATACGTTGCGAGCGAAGCGAAGCAGTCCTCAGCCCGAGGTGCGATCTGGCAAAGTTAGTTTTTCCGCTGGAACCAAGGAGCTTGTTAGTCGAAGCTGGAAGCTTAGGTGCAAACAAATTCTACTAATATATTTCGTATGCGCAGGCGGTTGTTCAGCGCCTTCGTGAGTAGATCAATTTCCTAAATAGTCGGTTGAAACCCTAAAACATATAAACTTAATTTTAGAAATTCACTCAACCACGTCAGAGGATCAGCTGGGAGATCGAATTATTTAAATAAAGGCCTAAGTTGTTAATTAAATTACAAGTGAAAAAACATAGACCAAGACCGGGAGTTAAACCCGGGACCTTCATGTTTCCGTCCTGACGCTCTAACCATCTGAGCTACCCTGATATCTACCGATATTGGTCGATGTTATCTCACTTGTACGGTTTTTACTGCAATTATTGAACCAACAGACTAACTACCTCAGCCTAAGTTGTGTTTAAGCTGCCAAGGATGAAGTAAACAAAAAGGACTGTACAAATTTCCACGATTTCTAACCACAAAGCCGATCACTCAGCACATTATGACGTACATAAGTTTCAAAACTCACATACAAAAACAACAAACATCCAGACAATATAAGAAGTTTGTTTTCGATTTAAGTTGTTGTAAACATTACCCCAAAGTATAATCTACACTGGTTTTTGTAAAAGTATTACAGATGATGGGTGAAATCAGCTGTTATATTAAATTTTACTCACGTACGTACACTTGTACAGGAGTTGATAATTAGTTGTACCTGTGGTCTTTCATTGGCGTTTTTCTCTGCCTGTTTGCGTGCCTTGTTTGTCCACTTGCCTCAGCAAGCCGCGCAATGTCAGTTTGTATATACGTGTAAATAGTAGACCAAACAATTTTCTTTTTTTTCTCATTTAGGTTTTTGCGATACAATTTATAATTTAGACATAATATATTTATGTGTAGCCTCCTGGATTGTTAATTCAATGAATATATTAGAAAGGTTAGTTACCTTGTATTTCCGTCTGACAATCCAATGTTTTTTCTTCCTGCTTAGGATGACTAGTTTCGACGGTTGCACCGTCATCGTCGGATCCTTGTCCATCGTGTTAAAAAATGTTGTTTTATTTCCGCCGTTCTGAGGCGTTGTCATCACTGGCATTTAACGTTCACAAAATAAATTAATACATTTATCGCAAATTACACATTACAAACACAACGATTACACAAACATGTTTGTACAAATTCACGAATAGCACGGTTTAATAATACAGTATTTTAAATTTAGCTACGTAGCAGAACATGTTGTATACCGGCCGGTTTGTGATGACTACCGAAGTATGTGTGCGGCGACCTATGGCTCGTGCGACCTATATTAAAACAACATAGGAAATAAAACAACATTTTTTAACATGATGGACAAGGATCCGACGATGACGGTTTAACCGTCGAAACTAGTCATCCTAAGCAGGAAGAAAAAACATTGGATTGTCAGACGGAAATACAAGGTAATTAACCTTTCTAATATATTCACAATTTATAATTTGTTAAATGCACTAACCATCGGTTAAAGACAAGACGGTTAAGTATATCCTAGATATTAAGATATACATTTAATTGTACAAAGAAAAGTAACTAAACAAAACTAGTATTATTATTATAGAAACAGATGTAAAGGCGAATCTTCCAGCAAACATTTCTTTATTCACCCTATACGGCATCAATTCTCGCAACAATGTTCTCCTTTTAGAGCGAACGAAGCGAAGGATATTTAAATTTAGAATCTCATAATAGAATAAATTTCTTATCTTGTATATTTCACCGCTCACTTAAGACGTTGTCAAAGGGTTGGCGACGATATTGGTTTTACGAGACCACGCCCACTTCACCATACATGACGAGCAATCCGACTGGAAGTAAAGGCTTTTATAATTGAAAATTCTGTTTCAACACAGATATGGTACAACCGCTTTTATATTAGTTGATTCATCAGAATATCGAAATAGAAGTTACACTTCTTCCGAGTGGTCTTAAGCACACAATTCTTTTGTAATTGAAAAACTTGTAAAAAATCTAACAATACGAAGGGCTGGGGGGGGGGGGGGGAGGAGGGGCCAAAAATGAATTGTAAAAGTGAAGATATTAGTGGTTTCTGTTACTTTAGGAGGGAAAGTTTGTTGCCGTGTGACAGGTTTTGGGATAAACGCTGAGGGTCAAGAGATAATCAAACTTTTAGAACTAGCCAAACTGGGAAAAACGCTGAGAGTCCGTTGTGTTGGGGAAAAGAATGCTGAGGGTCCCATAATTTCAGTTTGTTGTGTTGGCAGTCAACAAAAACAAACATTGCTAAAGAGGTTATGTTGTGTTACAGCAAGTGTTTGTTTATAAACCAGTGATATTCTTTAAGTTTATTGCATTTGCAGTAACGGCGAAAAACACGGAAAAACCGCAAAAATCGCGGCAAACTTTGACGCGATAAAAATCGCGTCCGCGGCAAAAAAAAAACGGAAATATACTTGAAACTGGCCAAAAAACAAGAAGAAAAAAAGTTGAAAAAAATAACGATACCCTAAAGTAAATAAATACAAGCAATTAAAAGTTTATGTCCTTAAATTTTAATTAAACCTATGAAGTTTGTTTGTAAAATTATAATAACAGCTCCTTCGTTGTCATCCAAAATTCATCTTTATCGTAACTTCAAATGCACATGCACTGCATAAGGTTAGAAGTTTATTTATAAGTTTTCTTTTCTTTTAGGGAAAACCAATGGCAATGAAGCTCTACAATGTACATATTGGCGGCTTCACAATCATTTGTTCAAATAAAAGCAGGACTACGGCTAAAACTTACAGGCCTATACAACATTATTAATAACTTTTTTGTTTAAAAAACATGTTTAAAAATTTTTGCATTGTTATTTGGACTCTCATCTTTTTTCCCTAATAAAAAATGGACTCTAATCGTTTTTTGCAAAATTATTATGTATTTATACCATTTATATATATAAAAAAAATGGTAATTTGAACATGCAAGCTTTGTACTTTTAAAGCTATTTAGATAACTTATTTACTGACCTATAGAATGTTTTAAGCTAAAAAAATTAACTGGGTGTACTTAAGACCACACGTTGGAAGTGATAACTTCTATGACTACGGGGATTTTTAACTCGGTAAATGTGTACAATTATAAGGATTATAAAACTGTAGGCCTATTTGTTCAAATTGTTTATTTATATCCGTTATTATATATTTAAAGAAAGGTAAAAATATTATCTTTTAGTTACCTTTTATTTCATATTGATAGATCAAATGATTTAGAAGTTGTTAATATTACAGTAAAGAAATTAATAATCAAATATGTTATACAAAGATGTACGAATGTTTGCGAAGTTAAACAGTAGGTATCCTTCTTTAAATTTGTATAAACGAATATATTGATGATCAAAGGTTAGTTTTATATACAGTTTATAACCCCAAAGCAAATCTTATAACGTGTAGAAGCCCATATAACTTATAGTTATAGAAGCCTACATTAGTTGTATAACTAATATATAAGAAAATTAACATCACAAGAAATTTTAATGGTTGAAGTTGTAAACATAACCCCAAAATATAATCTACGCTGGGTTTTGTTTAAGAATTACAGATGATGGGCGAAATCAGCTGTTATATTATATTAACTAATTCTTTGATTGCTATGCTAATAAATGTAAATAATGTATTAATAATATTCCCTCTCCACGATCTGACTTGTGTCTAAACAAAAGCGTGACGCGAGATCTCGCGAGAAATCTGGCGTGATGCGAGATCTCGCGGGAAATCTGGCGTGATGCAAGATCTCGCGAGAAATCTGGCGTGACGCGAGATTTCGAAAACATAGCCAAGTCGAAAGTGCCCAACGGGCCAATAGAAGTTATCACTTCAAAAAAGTTGTATTTAACTTTGTGTTTTGGACTTTCACGTTTTAAAACTGAGTTTTCTCAAAACTAAACTTTTTGGGCTCTCATCGTTTTCCCCCCAGCTCTTCTACTTCAGTCACTCATTCACAGATGACGCTTCAGCCTCCGGAAAACTACAGTGACTAGATAGAGACAGTGTGGCCATATGAAAGTGGCCGCCATTTTTTCCTAAAAGTAATGTCATCTGCTCAGAATTATAATTATAATAACCATTTACTCTCTTCTCAAAACGTCCCACTTGTTGGGCGTCAATTTATAATTCTATTACAACACTAGTAATTAATTATGTAATATATATTTTCAATAGTCAACACGTTGGTTGTACCAATTTATAATAATTTTCTTACTAAATTTATTTTATTATTATATTGGATCTAAATTACAATAAAATAGACAGATACGTTTTTGGTAGAGCAGCAAGATTCACTTTCTTTTATTAATCAATTGTCTTAAAATTTGTATATACAATCATTGATACACCTAATAATAATTCGTTTATATTAGATTTAGAATTTATGATCTCGGGGTCAGGCAATTCGTGTAGCATGAGCAATCTTTATTTTACTTGTACGCATTTGAGAATGAATTTAACATAATTTATAACAAAATTTTCAATTAATAATTAGATTTAATTTTTGAAGATGTCCAGATAATTGATTAGTGTATTAAAAACGTTGCATTATAAGCTGTCCAGAATATACCAAGTTCTGGTTGGCGGCACTGAATTTAACACTTTCAATTTGAATTCAAAAGTTACTTTTACACAGTCAATTTTTATATTTCCTCTTTTAAATTTAGTGTTATGTATATATAGCTGATATTATAAAATTCACACTGTTTATCTAATTTCACACTGGATTATCCTTATTTCCAATAATTTTTATTACTATTAGTTGGGCTAAAACAAAGATAACTTAGGCTTACAGCAAACCGACGCCAACTAACTAAACCGACGCTATCTTCTTCAAATTGAACATCGCGGGGTTCACTTTTCCTCTCCCATGGAAATTCAAAATGTCTTCCGGCAACTTGTTTTGCCACTCCTTGGTGCGATCGGCGCAGACCAAACTGTTCCTGGCCGTGAATGTATATTTAAAATGTATATACAGATGACCAAAATGTCTCCCCCCCCTTAACTTTGGAACAAGTAGAAATAAATAAATAAGCTTCAGGGTATCTATATGACACAGGGAGATGAATTTTGGTGTATCCGAGCATTTCTCCCCTTATCCCAAAATGGGGGGGTTGAGAGGGTAATTAAAAAATCTTAAATACAAACACCCATCAAGTGATACCTCATTTTAAAGAACTTGATAAATGAAAAAGATTGGCACAAATTAAAGATCTCTATCTTAACCTTATTGAAAATGGCGACCAGTCAAAGTTAAAAACATCTTATTAACTGATTTTTAATTAAGTACGTTGCCTACCTTTCATTGGTAATAAAGCTAAAGACTTTCCTTAATTCTAAATTTAGATTAAATGCTCAAAATGGCATCCATTTACTTCTTGGCGAAAATAAAGCCTTGACTAAAGGAACGCCTTTCATTACTCAACATATCTGCTGTGATCATCTGACAAGCGTTTTCAATCCTTGCTCTTAATTTATTTAAGTTTTGAGATTTAGTTTCAAACACTTTACTTTTGAGGAACCCCCCAAAAAAATAAGTCCAGGGGTGTTAGATCGGTGACCTATCCATCTTCCAGAAAATTGATGATTAAAGAAATTTCTATAGGGTTGAGATAGAGACCTCTAGTTTGTGCCATTTTTCTTCATTTATCAAGCCCTTTAAATTGAGGTATCACTTGAAGGGGGTTTGTATTTAAGATTTTTGAATTATCCTCTCAACCAACCCCCCCCCATTTTGGGGTAAGAGGTGAAATGGTCGGTCCATCTCCCTGTGCCCCAAAGCTCATTTATTTATTTCTACTTGTTCAAAAGTTAAGGGGGCGGGACTTTTGGACACCCGTGTATGTGTTCGCACTCTAACGACCTCACTTTACGTCCGATTTAGTATACATTTGGTACACACGTTGGTTTTCTAAGTGGCTCAGACCTATCCACCAACCGGAAGAACGGTTTTTGACATCAAGTAAAAAGTTTTTGAGATTTTTCGTACTACAATTAAACATTTTTGGTGTTTTATCTGAAAAAAATATATTTACGCGATTATTCTGCACATTTCGTTTTCTTATACAACCTTAGAGCCCAAATGTTTCCCCTAAAACCGATTAAAATTTAAAATTAAATAATATTACCCGGTTCTTATCTACGTGAGGGAGATTCTGATCCATGGCTGACGCCGACGGCCGGGTACGCGAGCTTTCCGCCATAATCCGGGACAGCGAGGTCGAGGTGCCAACGAAGTGGAACGAACAGCGCGAGAGCCGGGAATAAAGGCAAAGGTGCAAACAAATTCTTCTAATATATTTTTCTCAATTACTCGGTTATCCTTTGACCTACAGAAACGGTAAAAAAACATTTTATTTCTCATAAAATAAACGGTACCAGGAACTGGCACATACTTTCTCACAAACACGTTTAAATTACTAAACAGATTCACTGTGACTTGTAGGGTGGGGTAGAAGAGTTTTTTTATTAAAGTTGGAGATTAACTAATAAATATTATTATTAGCTAGAGAGAAAACTATTCGATCAATTTCGAACAAATTTGCACCAGACACGTCAATTAGGTCTTTATAGATGCACGTAAAAAGGTTTTGAGAAATTTTGAAAAACAACCCTCTTTATGGCCAAAAACCCCCCAAAAATAAGTTATTATTATTATTATTAGCTAAACGAGAATTTTTAGAAAGATGCGGGTTTTTGTATATGGTAGGGCACATTAAAGGCTACAAATAGGCCAAAT
>JAGFPH010002252.1:132746-143433 GCA_018207615.1 Philaenus spumarius | reverse complement strand
GCGCATTCAATTCCTGACGTCGAATAACCCCTGTATGAAAATTTTCATCTAAATCGTTAGAGCCGTTTTCGAAATCCGCGACAGATACAAAGATACATACAAGAATTGCTCATTTAAAGTAATAGGATTTTAATATATGTTGTTAAATATTAAAGTTAAACACAATTAATTAGTATTACAAGTTTAACATAATTTTAGATTAGGCCTATACCAAACCAACACACGTTTGTATAATGCGTTTACATTTCGTTACCATAGCAACCGAGTTAGCAAATTTAAAAAGAAAAAACTTACAAAATGAGGAAGCGCAATGTCCACTTTATCAGTAGCGTGCCGTTACTAAATCCATACAGCTATTGAGTTTAAGCCTTTGAGTTTACCACTGCCTACTTTATTTAATCGATTTCCTCTTGTTTTTCGACCAGCTGTTACATTAAACTTCTGGTTTATATTAGTACGCGTGTAAAACAACGAAGAAGAAGAACTCATCATCGCCTCCTGCACATGCGCCGAATTTCTCCAAAAAAACATAACTCAGCGCGACGACTTTGTAGAAATCATTTTCAAAGCGAATGGTTGGGGACAGACGCGCCCAAGACTGTACTAATTAGGTTTTAAAATTTAATTGGATTCGCCGCAAGACGCGAGACGTATTGGAGTTAGTTTTGAAAGAAGACAGAGAGTCTATGACTTAACAAACTATATTGCAACAGCTATGGAAAGGAAGACGGTTGACTAAGTCATCAGTCTGAATAGATAAACCCGCCATCATCTGCCTTCAGACTTTACAATTGAATTATGTCAAACCGTCATTCATGCGTCAGGACTTTCCTTGCAACTTTAACTCTGTGAATAAATAATGCAGCGCCCCTGATAAGTATTTTAAAACAAAAAATCGTATCAATAAAAAAGCACACTGATTTAAATAAAAACCAGGAACAAAAACAATAACTAAACAACTAAATTGTAAGTTATGTTTAATACGTTACCCTTATGTACGTTTCGATGACATGGTCATCATCCTCAGAGGGTTTTAACACTACTAAAGTATACAGACAATATTACAAAGCTATATATACCCCGCCCTCCCCCCTCACTCCTCCCCATACCGGTTAATCCAAGACCGACCTGGTGCGGGAATGGGAGGAGCCACATTAAATCTACTACAAGTATCTATTAGTAACAGTAAAAACCAATTTAACAATAAATTATAAAACTATTAAATACAAAAATAACAAACTGGTCTACTAAAACTATAAACAGATAAACAGTAATAAAACTAAAATAAAATAAAAAACTAATAGGCCTAATGAAATAAATAACAAACAAAAGAAATTAAATACTTAATAAAATAAAATAACATAACCTTTAAAATCCAATATTAACAAATGCAGATCAACAAAATGTAAACAATATAGGCCTATGGTTTAAAAAATACAAATAACTGAAAGTAAAAAAAAATAAATTAAAGTTAAGAAATATTACCAATGGTTCGGGGTTTTTATATAAATCAGTGTGATTTTGTCGCCACAGTGGTCTTTTATTTTTTAAATATAAAAGCAGTCTAACGACGCCGAAGGCGAGTTCATAATACATCATTTGTTACTTGAAAAAAATCGGGCAAACAAATTTTGTCCAGTTCTCTGCTAAAGTTTGGCAATTAATATTATAGGGGATTCCCTCCATTCCAACATCAAATTTTAAACAATAAATAACACAAAAGACTCAAAATTGCGAATAGCTCACACCTTCTTTACAACGGTTTACTCCGACGTTTGCCAACATTTGTGTGTACAGAAAATAATACCCGACCCTTGGTGTGTGATTTTGCCGTTCTGCGAGGACGAAAATAGAAAGTCCGTAGTACTTTATGCGGCGAAAAAAAATCGTTGAGCCCTGCAGAGGACCGCGAGACACGGCTGAGCTTGTTTGTTCAAACCTCACAATATACAAGGGATTAGAGCCATCCTTTCCTCAGTCCTGTATTTTTAAAGGGTATACTACTTTTTAGGAGCTGTAATAAACACTTTACTAGCGAATTTCCATAGAAAAAATTAGCTATTGCAGTGGCTCTTATGGTAAGACCCAAGGTCGGGAGTAGCAAATGAGCACCGATCATGGTTCCCAGAACACGTTTTGGGGTGTCATTAAAAATCATATATATATATATTTGTGTATGTATATTTATGTATATAATATGTGTTCGCACTCTAGTGGCCACATTTTAAGTCCGATTTGGTTCAAATTTGGTACACATGTTGGTTGTCTACGTCGCTCGGACGAGTTCGTTAGCCAAAAGAATCCAACAACCGGAAGCACGTTTTTTGACCGGAAGTAACAGTTTTTTGAGATTTTTCCTACGAGAATACATTTGTTTTTGAGTTTTTTCTACAAATATAAATGTAGGATATTATTCTGAACATTTTGTTTTTTACGCGACCTTATAGCTCGCTTGGTCCCCCCAAAATCGATCAAAACGTAAAATACCATAGAAGTACCCGGTTCAAAGGCATGTGGTGGATTCTACCGTGAGGTTGGCGTGCGAAACACGCAATGAATTGTGTATTGAAGATACTCCCAATACGGGGGTTGGCGCACGAAGCACGCAATGCTTTGTGTGTTGAAGATACTCACAATACGGAGGTTGGCGTGCGAAGCACGCAATGCTTTGTGTACTGTAGATACTCCCAATATTATGCGGAATGGCGTGCGAACCATTTTGCAGCTATTCAGCACCGTCGTGAATGGGCCTATTTCCCAAATTGTTGGTTGAAACCTTGAAACATAGGCCTATAAACTTAATTTTGGAAATTTGCTCAACTCACGTCAGCGGTTCAGCTGCGTGATCCAATTATTTTTATCTTATAGTATTGGGTGAGACTCAATAACTAAACATAGTTTAATGTTACAAACCAACCTAAAATATTTGCATGATTTTGCCATTTCTACTTATCATAGATAATGTCCGTTAAGTGTCGTCCTTCCACATCCACACAGGCCTCCCACCTCTTCTGCATACTCGCTGTAACCTTCCGCAACATTGACTGAGGAATTGCAGTGTTCTCGTTCCTTATGCACTGTTTTAATTCAGCAATAATCAGGGGCTTAGAAACGAAGACTTTACTCTTTAGATTGTCCCACAGCCAACAGTCACAAGTGGTCGTGTCTGGGGATAGCACAGACCGTGGAATTCGAGTGCTTCGGAAACAGTTGACATAAAACTGGCATTGACTAGTTTGATTGGGACAAGTATTGGTATTGCCAAACTAAAGTAAAAATAAAAGTAACACCGTGCAGTACAGAGCCCCCATAAGATATGTTATCCTTACTACAGTCTCAGCGATAATAGCCAACTAAAAAACATCAACTCCCATGCTACGCTCGGTCAGTTGACGCAACCCGCATGACAATAAACGTGATGTTCCTTGTAATGGTAGTAGCATGTCTATTCTCCCGTAAGGCCTTTACTGCACGGTGAACGTGGAATCCAGTGTAGCAATGGACCCATACATGCGTATTATGAACTAGTTTTTAGTTCGCCTATTTGCTGCACTTGATCTAAAGCGCTAGCTACCATGGAATTCAACATTGAATCGAACTTCTTGTACATATATTTTATTGTTCTGTCCTACCTGAACCGTCAACTTCGAGTACTACAGGCAACAAGTAAGCCCCTGCTAAATAAGATCGACGAAAACGTGTGAATGTTTAATACTGTTTTAGTGTAAACGTGAAAGTGCAACTCAGTTTCTAGCCACCCTGTACAGCCTGTGACAGTTATTTGAAACTAATGGATGGAACGGAGCATTAGGTCGACGTTTACATATATCGAACATTGATAAATGACCCTTAATATTAGAGCTTTTGAAGCTGTAATGAATTATTCATCGCTTTGAAATATCGATACGTTATTGCGCGAGGAACCTAGATCACAGCTGAGCACTAAAAGCACAAAAGTAAAACTCAAGCTGTAAGGATCGAAATTCAAAATACTACTCGTGTGGTGGCTAATTGATTGTTTATTTTGATTTGATTTACTAGTCTCATTCAGTGTACAAACAGCATCGCTGCAGTAGACATTTGAGTTGTCACATACACAACATACATAGTGCAAATGATAAAAAAGTATGCACAATACAATACAAACTAATACACATATAGTAAAACTAAAATAAATAAGACATACATAACTATATAAACTATTTCACATCGATCGTACAGTAAACATAAAACACTATAATATCGAGTGTCTTAAAAGCCCACCCCTCTATTATTTTTTTAATTAATAGAAATAGACAGATTTGCTTTGGGGATTGTTAACACGACCAAAAATTGAGTTTTTTGGTGTATCGTAAATTTCAAACCCTCCCCCAAAAATGGGGTATTTTGGAGGTAAGTCGAAAATTTTTAATGAGAACTCCAATTGAGTGACACATTATTTTAAAGGTCTTGATAAAAGAAGCAACCTTAAGTTTGAAAGAACCTTTCAACAAACAGCTGATTTATTATTAGTGAAATCTCACTACGTGCTTTTAATAATTAGACAGCTGATCAAGGCTTTCACTTGTTTTCCTGCACAGTAAACAACAAACGTAACCTTTATGAAATAATTATTAAACCCGAAGTGTGCACGTTTTTAAATTTCCTGATTATGTTCGGTTTTAAAATATTTATCTATACTAATATTATAAAGATGTAAAGTTTGTTTCTTTGTTTGTATGTAGGGGGTAATCTCTGAAACTACTGAACCTATTGAAAAAATAGTTTTACTAATAAAAAGCTACACTATCCCTGAGTAACATAGGCTATAACTCATTTTGATAAAAATATCTTTTTATTTCAATATTAGCAAATTTAGTCGGGAAAATACTTAGGTTATGAATAGACTGATAAACCAACACATGTATTTACTTGTATTATCATAGCAAAGAATTGAATAAAATAACACATAACAGTCTTTGCTCCAATATTTTCATTAGCAAACTAATTTCAAACTATGAAGCAATTATTGTATTTTTTTTTTCATTTTGTAAGCTCCCGGATTGAAATATAATAACAAAATATGTTAAATAGGTATAAATTTACCTGTATACGTCTTTTTCAATCCTGAATTATGTTCCTTGATGTGACGACTGCAGTTTCGGGTTACCCCATCTTCCGGTCACCTACCTACCTTCCCCGGAGTAGGCGACCTACCTTCGCCCGGGCAAGATGTACATAATTAGTGACATTTGTTTGTGCGTTTTTTGTGTTTTCGTGTTTCGTTAAATGTGTTTTACGACGATCTCACTAGTGAGAGAAATAGTTTTATTTAACTGTTTATTTTTATGGAGATATGAATTAATGTGACCGGAAGATGGGGTAGTCTAAAAACTGCAGTCGTCACATCAAGCAACATAATACAGGTTTGAAAAAGACGTATACAGGTAAATTTATACCTATTTAACATATTTTGTTATCTTTGTATTTCTAACTTTTAGTTTAGGGTTTTATTAAAGTGTAGACCTGAGCTTTGCTGGTTCTTTTACCCTGTATTATAACTGCTGTTATAAAATATACGAAATAATTTGATTTGAACATTTAACATTATTTACCATCTTAGCTTCGGTGTTATTATTAATCATACACCTTTATTATAAAGAAAAAATTACATGATTATGTGTATAGAAGGTTGGCGTGCGGAGCACGCAGGGGTTTCCCCTAGTGAACAATAAAATGACAAAATTAACTAATTTTTAAACTAATGCTGTTAAATGTTTGACGTGTGTATAGAACGTAATGAAAAATTCGTGTAGGCTACATACATTTTTATGTGTGTGACAATATTTGCATTCACGATTTAGTTAGGCTCATATAAAACCTAATTTAAGGGTCGGCTCTAGCTGTCGGCCATGTTGGCTGACACTCCATAACACCAATGTTAAATTAAAATCCAAATTTTTCCTTTATTTTTGATCGCATAATTATGAACGATATGTCATTTTAAAGCTATGGCCAATATGCATGCAAATGGCTTTTCCAAAACTAAGAAAAACATTTTGTTTAATAATTATTAACAATTAAAAACATTCATTTTTAATATTTTTTTATGTTGTCACTGCTAATTATAGCGAAAAACTACCAAGCCATTCGCATAAAGAATTTCGTCCCCAAGAGTTTGGTATTTTTTTTAAAACGCTATTTGAACAATTGCGGGTTTTAAATGGATTTAGGATGAGCAATGTCCGCGTAACCTACCGCCACGATAGGGTGATTTTAAATATTTTTTTACGTTGTAACTATTAATTATAGCGAAAAATTACCAAGCCATTCGGATGAAGAATTTTGTCCCTAAGAGTTTGGTATTTAAAAAAAACGCTATTTGAACAATTGCGGGTTTTAAATGGATTTAGGATGAGCAATGTCCGCGTAACCTACCACCGGGCCCTTAAGTTATAAATTTTCAAAAGTGTTAACCTTTGCGAAGCATTTGTACACAGATAGTACGCAATCAAGTAAGTTGACTGAGATATCAAAATAACGATATTTGAAACTTCCATGTTATTCAAATGGGAAAATAACGATTACATAATTATTGTTGATTTTCAACAAACTTCTCAAATGATTCAAAACAGAAATAATTCGATCGCGCAGCTGAACCGCTGACGTAAGTTCAGGGAATTTCTAAAATTAAACTTGTACGTTTTCGGGTTTCAAACAACAATTTGGGAACTTGTTCTACTCACGAAGCCGCTGAATAGCTGACTGTGTACGAAATGTATTAGTGAATCTGTTTGCACCTAAGGCTAACAACAGACGAGACACCGGTGTACGGTACACTAGTGTACGGGACACTAAATGTACTATCAATTAAATGTGTGTCAACAGATGAGACACTGAGTAGCGCGCTACCAGATTCTGTGGCTCTACGGTGTCTCTCCCTGCGAGAAGCTGGGACACCGGAAAGTGTCCCGTACACCGGTGTCTCGTCTGTTGTTAGCCTAAGCAAGCCTCCAACTTCGCATTACGCGCTGCTTCGTTCCACTTGCTTTGTGAGTTCGCATCTCGGGTTAAGGACCGCTTCGCTTCGCTCGCAGCGTACAAACTCGGCTGTCGGCCTCGGATCAGAGGGTAACTTCTGGATTTAAACCTGGTACTTTTATAGTCGTTAACGTTTTGGTCGTTTTTGGGAGAACCAAATGAGCTATAAGGTCGTGTAAAAAACAAAATATGCAGAATAATATCCTGCAATTATTTTGTTAGAGAAAATCCTAAAACAATTTCACTGTAGTACGAAAAATCTAAAAAAATGGTTACTTTAAATTAAGGGGTCAGTATCAAAATTTTCTAAAAAAAATAGATTTTTCAAAAATATTTTTTTATTGTTCTCTATTTAATTCTGAATAAGAAAATATATAACACATACACCCTATTCGTTGATTTGTATTTTTTATGATTATTTGAAAGTAAAGAAACACGGCTGAATTTCACTCACATTTCGATGATTTTGAGATATTTACAGATTTGGATAGCTTGTTTTATCCCGTTTAATTTGATATATAATAAAATATAATAATATTTGTTTTCCTGTTTTTTTTTTTTAGTAAATATATATATATACCTACATAAATACCTAAATAAAATTATGCAAAACAGCCGCAGCCGGAGACCAGATATCTCAATTATAATTACCATAATTTTTCAATTACAATTCTCCGAAAGTTGCATTTTTGGACACTTAGGTACATTTTTTCGCAGGAAGTATTAGATATAATGAGCTAAAATTTTGTACACATATTTGCAGGCATATAATAAGCTTTTAGATAAAATATTATTTAAAAAAAATTGAATTTCTGTTTATATGATAGAAGTTTGTGTAATTATTTCTTTTCATCACTCCGTACCGAAAGTAGCTACTTTCGATGTCAGCTGGTAGCAACGAAAACGATCGTTTCCCAAGCTCTAATTTAGAGCAAGGGAAAAACGATCAGCTGATTTTCCCTTGCTCTAAATTTGTTTTCCCTTGCTCTCAATTAGTTTTCCATTTGCCCGCTACGCGCTCTGACGTCGCTTTGCCGTTTATTCTTACAATTTATAGCAGCTGTTCTTATTGTTCAACAATGTAAACCGAAAACAGGAATAGGTATAAATGAGTTTTGCTGTGTTGTTATTATAGCGCATGTTTAAAATCTCTCGAAATATGTCTAATATTCCTGACAATTTGATACAAAAAGCTACAGAGATAATGAAAACCCTTCTACCAGAGAAATCAAGAGAAAGATATGAAGAGGAATATAGTAAGTTTACGGATTGGTGCAAAGTACAAAATGTTCAACCATACCATAGTTTGCATTTTACTGAGGTTTCTTCTTCAGCATTGTGTGTATTTTTGCGTCGTGATGAAAAGTACCGTTCATAACTTGTACCGAAAGTGATTTTCCGGCACTTGCTCCAATTATTCCCGTACTCGGCTTCGCCTCGTACGTGAAACACACTTTCACATGCTCGGCTTCGCCTCACACGTGAAATTCGATATTCCTGTGTTCTGCTCCGCCTCACACATGAAACTTGGGCGCGCACCGGAAAGTGCCACTTTCGGTACTAGTAATGAAATATACTATTCTTTTTGCGTTTACTGAAAGTTGACTTTTTTGGTACGTTAGAAACATTTTCTCCAAAAGTAATGAACATATTGCTATGAAATTTTCAGGAGTTGTTTATATTACTAAAATACACATTTTAACACGGGGATTTCCTGATTGATCTAAAAAAAATTTTGTATGCCAAAAAAAACAAATTTTGAAGAGTGGGACAATTTTCTTTTTAAATAATTTATAATTCAACTTACAAATAATATTTTTTAAATCGCCCTCGTTAAGTTGTGTATTAGTACATGATAAAATAAAGGTAAAAATTTCAGGTAGATAATATTCATAGTTTTTTTTAGTAAATGTTCCTTGTGTTAACATGGCGGCTTATGGGAAAAACATTTGGATACTATCCCCTTAAAAAAACAAAGTGGTACGAGTTGTTGGATTTTTTTGGCTAACAAACTCGCCCACCTACTAAGACAAGCAATGTGTGCACCAAATTTGGACCGAATCGGACTTAAAAAGAGGCCATAAAATCGTATTCTGGCGACCATGATCGGTGCTCATTTACTATCCCGACCTTAGGTCTCACTGCAACAGGTCCTATTCCCTATTGAAATTCGTTAATACTTATATTCCTGCAACCTTCTGCGTACCTTTCTGTTGGTGTTCGGACTTTTCGTCCCACATGAAAAATGCGTACTTTTCGTCCCACTTTTGGGGGTGGCTACCTGGGTTGGATTTGATAATGATCTCCAAATATGTCTAGGCGGACTTTTCCCACCTGAAGGAAGGGTTGCAGAAAGTTATCTGACCGTCCTTCCCTTTCCCTTATAATACGTTTTATTCGTCGATTCACATTTTAATCAAAGAAATTTTAAACTGAAGCTATTTTCAGTATATTTCTTCTGATAAATACGATTGTGGGAATCATTTGTTACTGATTAAAATTAAACTTTTATTCTAACAGAACCGCTACGGCAATAAATCTCAAATTTGTATGCAGGTAGATTAGGTTAGGTCAAAAGCTTAACCACAGCTGATTTTAAACAAGCCAAAATGATTATAAAATTTATAATTATTTTGCCAGTCCAAAGCCTGGATAAAGCGTGATGGGAATCATGAAATTATAGCGTAACTATTTATGGTTGAATTTACTTAAGTTTGTAAATCCGATAGGTCAAAAAATCCTAATCGATATAAATCGTTTTAACGTATTATGAGGGAAAGAGGGTCAGATAAATTCTATATATGGTCCTTTCTGCAACCCTTCCCTCAGGTGGGACGAAAAGTCCGCATTATTCTTCATGTGGGACGAAAAGTCCTTGAAATGAAAAGTCCGGTAATCCTTTCTGGATATTATAGCTTTATAGAGTTTAATTTAACTTCACAAATTGCAGAGAACAGAGGACCGTGGGACTGTAATCCGTCGTTGTGGGGATGAACGAGCTACCAGGTAATACTGATTTGGATATTCTACGAAACCCAAAGAGTAATCTAATAACATAATGGCGTTGCTGATGGGGTTAATGCCGTTTATAATACTTACTAATAAACTAATGTGCAACTGTACACATCGAGTTACCTTGGGGAAGAAATTGATCCCCTCCCCCCCAACCCAACCTCCCCGCTTCGTGTTTGTTTTCGTAACTTAACCCATTAGTCAAACAACTTTGCCACGGCGTTATGGAGGCACTCAATTACCAGGTCCGTGGACTAGATCATTGTTTTTGTTTTAAATGGGGATCATTTGTATCGGTCGACAAAATTCATTTAGCTATTTATACGCTTAGTTGTAATGCTACGGTTTTTAACTGACTTTATTTCTGGTGTTTGGCTAAGTAAATTGTACGGTGATTTACGATTGCAGCTATGTTCATTCAGCAGGTAACCACCTGTGACAAACTGTATACGATTATTTAATTTTACAGAACTTTTACGGAGTTTATCTATACTTATAAAAGTCAAACACCATTGACTCATTGACTCATCACAGTTTCTCCAAAACCACGAGGCCTAAAAACATGAAATTTGGCACTAATACTCTTTATAGGCTCTAGACGCGCACTAAGAAAGGGTTTCCAAAAATACAAAATTTTAGGGGGGTTTTGGGGGTC
>JAGFPH010002252.1:102647-132646 GCA_018207615.1 Philaenus spumarius | reverse complement strand
GGGGGGTTGGGGGGGGGGGGGGTCAAAGTTACAAAATCACGATTTCTCTAAAACCATCGAACGGATTGGAATGAAATTTGGTATGTAGCTTCCCCTAGGGCCATAGGTGCTCACTAAGGAAGTTTTTCAAAAAAATTGAAATTTTAGGGGAGGTTTGGGGGGTCAAAGTTACTACAAAAAACCATCAAACGGATTGGAATGAAATTTGGTATATAGCTTCCCCTAGGCCCATAGGTGCTCGCTAAGAAAGTTTTTCAAAAAATTCGAAATTTTAGGGGAGTTTGGGGGGTCAAGTTTACTATAAAAAACCACCAAACGGATTGGAATGAAATTTAGCATGTATCTTCCTCTAGGGCCCTAGGTGTTGATAAGAAAGGTTTTCAAAAAATTCGAAATTTTAGAGGGGTCTGGGGGGTCAAAGTTACTAAATCATGATTTTTACAAAACCACTGAACGGATTGGAATGAAATTTGGTAATGTAGCTTTCTCTAGGGCCCTAGGTGCTCGCTAAGAAAGGGTTTAAAAAAAATCTAAATTTTAGGGGGTTTTGTGGGTCAAAGTTACTAAAAAAAACCATCGAACGGATTGGAATGAAATTTAGTATGTAGCTTCCTCTAGGGCCCTAGGTGCTCGCTAAGAAAGGATTTAAAAAAATTCGAAATTTTAGGGGAGGTTTGGGGGGTCAAAGTTACAAAAAATCCCCGTAAGAAATACATAGTGTAATTTATATTTATGGATATTATATATTTTTTGTTAATGTACATTTAACTTTGATTTGTCTATCCGTGCAAAGCCGGGTCGGGCCAGCTAGTTTATTTATAATTGTAAAGTAAATAAATAAATATTAAAAAGCCTTAAAATCCCGATATTCATTTTGAAACACTCCAAATATTTAAAGAGAAGAAGACTATCGACATGAACGTGGTTTTGTGGCACCGTCATTGTTTCATAATTGATTACGTTTTTAAAAAACGGGGAAATAGTTTGCGACTAGTTTTCTTTGAAACTTTGACTACGAGTGTACTATGGCCACGCAACTACGTCATATTTCTAGGCGTGGCTGATGCCAAACATAATGGATTACCAATTTGTGTTATCTCTTCAAAACAACCGTTTAAACCATCGAGTAGTGGTCCCTGCAGTGTAGTTAACCCAATCCCGAAAGGTATTGAAATTAGCATTCTGACTTGGTTAAGCACTCTTAGTTAGCATCTCGTTGAGGTCGGTAATCCCGTCTGTACTTCTGGTGATACAATGAGTGGACAGACAATAGTTTGTCCTCGCTCGGATACTACAGGATAGTAATACTAATGGACGCTGTTTCATTTTACCTTTTGTTATAATATTTGTGAAGAGTGATTCGCAAAAATAAACTACCTGTTCCAATAATTCTCTTCAAATTGGTAGATATTTAAACATAACAAATTAAAATAAATCAAAAACAGTAATTTTTAAAAAATGTGTACTTAAGACCAGACGGGTGAAGTGTAAACTTCTAAGGCAATATACTGATGAAAATAAAATGTGTTATGGAAATTATTTTGTGTTACTAAGCTGGACATGTGAATCAACTGTGTATCTGTCATTTTATCCAATTGGGTGCTATGTAAATATATTCAAGAAACATGTGTTTATTCATCAGTTAAGGCCTAACCTAAAATTATTAAAGACTAATAAGAACCCGTAAAATTCACAGGCTGATTAATCAGATACAGATCAGAAATACATCATTCAAAAACAAATTATTTAAAAACAACTAGAGGCGCACTAAGAAAATATTTTAAAATATTTTTCCTGTAGGGGTTGAAAGAACCCCTAAACTAATAAATATTGTTTGTTATATATCTCAAAAACCCAACATCCTAATAACGTGAAATTTTAGACTTGCATTTATCATACGGGCTAGATATTCATTAAGAAAGGATTTTGAAATATTTTGCCTATAAGGGTTAAAACAACCCCTAAAACAATAAGTATTGTTTGTTATATTATATGTAAAAAAAACTACCGCCTAGGAACGTGATATTTGGTACACGTATTTATCATAGGCGCTTTAGAAATAATTTTAAAATATATGACTTTTAAGGGTTGAAAAAACCCCTAAAACAATAAGTATTATATGTTATAATTTTCTTAAAAATATAAAACTAAAATTTTGTATATTTATTTTTACACTACACATATAAAAAGTAAAACGTGATAACAACCCTAAAAACTATAAATATACATTTTTATATTTAAATTTTTTACAGCTTTAATTAAAGCTAGAGAGATGAAATTTTGTACATTTATTCCTTACAAAACACATATAAAAAGAAAAAGAGTTTTATATTTTGTTACGTTCTGCTATAGGTTGTATAAATGTGATAACAACCCCTAAAAACAATTAATATTTATTTTTATACTTTCCTTAAAGCTAGAGAGCTAACATTTTTTACATTTATTTCTTACAAAATACATATGGAAAATAAACCAGTTTTACATTTTGTTACGTGCTGCTAAGGGTTGAAAATGTAATAACAACCCCTACAAACAATAAATATTAATTAATATTATTTCCTTGAAGCTAGAGAGCTGGAATTTTTCACTTATTAATTTTAAGAAAATATTTTAGACCTAAGCTGATCAAAACAATCCCGATCTATATAGTCGCATATTAAAGACGTATCTGGGTGATCTGTAAACATCTAGCTAAGACCGTAATTTACCAGTATGTAGATTTAGCGGCTGAAAAACAAGACTCTCTTCGCTCTGTTTTAATTTTTTTTGTAGATTTAATTTATTCGGCACATACTGTGACGAAGACGATGGACGGGCAGCCAGTGAACAATAAATACCAAACTAATTGAAAATACATGCTATAATTCACTTTCGTGAAATCATAGATGAAAGAAAACGAGAAAAAAATATTACAATTAATTATGAATCATAGTGATGAAAAAAAATTCATCGAAGCACGGGTATTCAGCTAGTGTTTTTATAATAAGTCTACGTTTATAAATGCTACCAATGAAATATTTCTAACATTTGATGTCAAGTAGCCTACTCCACGCGTTTTCACAATTTATTATTTTCCACTTTTTAGTTCAATTTGCTATTAAAGCGTGATATGGATTTTTTGTATTTAATGAAAAACATAAAATTTTTATTTCTCTAACTTAAAAGGTACTGAGTTGTTGGCTAAAAATTAAAAACATTTATCTTGGTAGATATTTATTAATTTCCTAGGTTGGCAGTACTTTCAGCTGATCAACAATGAAATGTTTAGGCTTTCAGGTTAGTAAGAACAGTAATATGACATTCAATTTTACGAATGTGTTCGCGCTCTGAATTAACTCAGGTCCGATTTGGTCCAAATTTGGTACACAGGTTGGTTTTTTAAGTCGCACGAACGAGTTCATCAGCCCAAAAATCCAATAACCAGAAACACTTTGTTTACCGAAAGTAACAATCTGTTGAGATTTTTCATACTAAAATGAAACCTTTTTGGGATTTGTTTAAAAAAATAAAAGTAAATGTGTGCGGTCGTGGGACCCTCGTCAGGAACGAAGTTCATCACGCCTTTTCTTCAATTATTTTACCAGCCTTTACGGTAACATAGCACATAATTTTAATCTTTCAATTGCCGTTTATTATTAGATTGTTATTTATACAAAAATATTTACTGTCTCAATACGTTTAATGTTATTATACTAAAGGTGTAGAATGAATTATAACATCAAAGTTAAGATGGTAAACACAGTTAAATGTCAATACATTGTAAATACATTCAATAAACATAAATGTTGGTTCATCAGTCTAGTACTAACCTAAAACTATTGTGTGTACGTTTAATTTATTTTACCTGTCTTAACGGCAACATACTTAAAATAATTGGTACTTACGTATTATACGGAGATCACTATTTTTAGAGGTTTTTTATTACATACTATTTTTAGTAGTAACTTAGCAACTAAACATACTGTGACTAAATACTATAGGTTAGAACTTCAGGCTATTTTTTTGTATTTGTATTATTCTTGCGTTTCTGTTGTTTACTAATACGAAAGTACCCGATAATTTCAGGTTGGGCCTAGACTTAAAATAACTTTCTAGGCCTAACCTAAAATTTCAGCGCTTGACGATAATATCCGAACTACGCCGGACGGAACCGATCGTCTATTTTAATTGATGAACCGAAACACATGTTGCTTGAATGTGTTTACATTCATTGCCATAGCAACCAAATTGGTAAAGCTTTTTTTTGTTACTCGTATTTTATATTTGTCATTGCCGTAGCAAGCAATTAAATTGGTTAACTCTCACCGCAAACCGCGTTAAGGAACTTCGTTCCAAAAATCAAACTTGGGATGGCCGGTAAATGAAGCATATTATGTTTATAGGTTGCTGTACCATTTGGTAGGAACAAAAATGGACTACAAAAATTTACTCCAGGATTTTTATAACACATACAGGTTTTTTTGTTATTCTCCTTTATATAGTCTATACCAGGTGTCCTAAAAGTCCCACTCCCCCCCCCCCTTAACTTTTGTGTTTGTTAAAACAAACAAATATCCTTTGGGGAACGATACTAACTTAGCCCAAAGTTTCTTTTGAAGCAATCGGAAATTTTGAGTGTCCCCTAAAAATGGGGGATTTTGGGGGCAACTCAACATTTTTAAATGGGAAGTATGGTCATGTGATACCTCATTTTAAAGGTCAATTTAAGACCAGGAAAATGACGTAAAGAAAATAAAAATCTGACCACCCAAAACAAAATGGCGGCCTTAAACGTGTTGAAATAAATCGACATAAAGTTGCTAATATCTCGAAAAGGAAGAGTTTTTAGAAAAGATTTCAAAAGAAAAAAATTTTTATTTCAAAGTGCTTCACCTAATATATTGCTTTCAAATCGATTTCGTAAATTTTATTTTTTACAAATTTTTCTAAGATGTATGAGTCGACTTAAAATTTACGAAATCGATTTGGAATCAATATATTAGGTCAAGAACTTTGAAATAAACATTTTTTGTCTCTTGAAATCTTTTCTAAAAACTCTTCCTTTTCGAGATATTAGCAACTTTATGTCGATTTATTTCAACACGTTTAAGGCCGCCATTTTGTTTTGGGTGGTCAGATTTTTATTTTCTTTACGTCATTTTCCTAGTCTTAAATTGACCTTTAAAATGAGGTATCACATGACCATACTTCCCATTTAAAAATGTTGAGTTGCCCCCAAAATCCCCCATTTTTAGGGGACACTCAAAATTTCCAATTACTTCAAAAGATACTTTGGGCTAAGTTAGTATCGTTCCCCTAAGGATATTTGTTTGTTTTAACAAACACAAAAGTTAAAGGGGGGAGGGGAGTGGGACTTATAAGACACCTGGTATACAGTTTTTTTAATGCCATTTTCAAATGAATTATTACATCAAGTTGATTATATTCTTCGAACTAGGGATTGGAATTGATGAATACCGTGAAAAATGTCAACTAAATCTGTGAAGCCGTTCGAGATACATTAACTATTTAGTAAAACATACAAAGGGGATAGCTGGTATGAGAAGCGTGTCAGGAGAAATGAGAATACATACTTTTTGTATTCCGAACTTTGTAACCACAATATGAATAGAAAAACTTAACAAACAAAAACTGTCTGACTAAAAGATGCGAGTTTAAGACTCGGCTTAGAAGGAACCAATAAACCTTTCACCAGTAAACACAACAAATCTCAATTAGTCGCAAATTGATAATAATGTGTTGTTTACGTTTACTGGTCGAGCAATACTAACACCAGCAATAAAAACACTTTAGCCGATTGTAGAAAATCTAAGAGATTTGTGTAAGTCATACTGCATCAGAGGGTAGAAAATTTAATTCGGTCAAATATTTATATTGCATTTTATGCGCTGATTAAACACCTGTAGACAAACGGAACAAAAATATATCCATGTTTCTTTGGTAACCTAAGTCAACGTAATATGATTAAGCTTAACTACTTTTTGATATTTATACACCACGGATGTCTGACTGGCATCCAATTAAATTAATGATAGACGAAAACCATGGCTATACTGACTTTGAAACCAATTTGATACCATTGCATACACGCAAAAAGGCAAAATTATGGTTACTATCGAGGAATACGAAATATACAAAGCGTTTAAAAACAATGAAAACCAAGTCATGAACGACTATCGGCACTTCTCCTCGAAAACGCAGTATGACACGGCTACAAGACAACAAACATTACCGCATGGTTACTTAACCTTGTAACGACAGTTGACCTTGGACCACCATACGGGATGCATTCCACGCGTAAAAAGAGTTTTAATATGTTCTCATTGTTTGTGTTAATATTTTTTTGAAGTGATAACTTCTATTGGCAAGTTGGGCACTTTCACTTGACTATGTTTCTGGAATCTCGCGTCACGCAAACTTTTTGCGTAGACACAAGTCAGAGCGTTAAGACGGAATAGGCGATGCATAGTGTATATAGACAAGTAAGCGCGTGTAGATGGAATAGACGATAAATAGTATATAATAATACGTTAGTATAGGTATTATAATATTAATATTATACTAATATTATATTATAATAAGTATGAGGAAAATAGTGACCATTATAATGTAAGCAGTATTTATTTAGCGACTAATGATTTTGAGTAAGGTATTAGTGTATGCACTCTACATTGAATTCTAAAAATAATTCAATATGTAAGGGATAATTATAATTATTATTATATTTGTGCGTTTTAAGTTTTGTAAAGAAGGTTGATTTTTGTCTAACTGAAGTAAGTTTAGAAAAAATTTTACATTTTTGACAAAGTAATATTTTAAATTGTTTTATTTTACTTAAACTTATTATTACTCGCTTAAATATAAAATTTAGCTTCATATTACAACAATGGAGGTCATACACGTTAATGGAGTGTCTATTCCTCACAGAGTAGTTTCTTCTACGCCAGACGGCCAATGCTTATTATACTCTTTGGCTTTAATTGTACATGACACGATTCACTGGGGTATGAGGTGAGGACCAGAGTTGTTATATATCGCGGATATGAGCAAATCGGTAACTTTTGGAATTTCCTGTGAAATTCAAGCAGCATCCGAAATATTTTTTATGAATTTCAGGTGTACAGATATGGTTATTTGTTGTGGGAGAGTTTTGGCGAACCGATTGAAGGAGTAGGGAGGCTAAGGTCTACCTGGGGAACTGACGAGAGGCCACTTTGATGTTCCCATTCCTCTCACGCCTTCTTTACCTGACAACTCGACGGATATTAGTGTGGAGGAAATACAGTCAGCTTCCCAATTCCAGGTTTCAGACGATGGTCTCCAAATTTCTCAACTTCCAACACTGTCAGAACAGTGTGCATCATCATCTGATGCAGTTCGTTTGCAAAAAGAACAAATACCAAAAAACGAGGGAAAAAAGACTAAAGCGTTTTTCTAATACAAATCGCGAAAAAACACATAGACAAGCGGTAAAAAAACACACTGTCTCAAAATACACACAGAATCAGCTAAAATACTTTAAGATGTAACATTTGCTGTAGGTAATCATATTATTGCAATAGCAACATTGTCCCGTCAGCTAATAATATATAGAGAGAAGTAGGCGCGAGGAGAGGGAATATACGATACATAATATATTATAATACGTTATTATAATATTATAATAATTATCCCTTACATATTGAATTATTCTCAGACTTCTACGTAGAGTGCATACACTAATACCTCACTCAAAATCATTAGTCACTAAATAAATATTGCTTACATTATAATGATCACTATTTTTTCGCATACTTATTATAATTATAATATTATTACATAATACTATAATAATAATAATAATATTACTATATTATAATATTATAACTATGCAATTTCAAAATATTATATAATGTTGTTTGACAATATATTGACTTATGTAATTTGATGACCTTTATTCTCCTCTAATATTAATACTGATAAAAAATATAAATCGGTCATAGAAGTTATCACTTCCAACGTGTGGTCTTAAGCACACGCAACGTTTTTTTTTTTTTCTTTTGACGACCTCGCAAGAGTGTTATGCGTCTGATGATTGAGTAAATCTCCTAAACGAGTCACATAAAAAGAGAAGAAAGTCACGTGACGTACATAAAGTAAGAAATTAAACTTAAGAACAAAAAACTTTCATATTGCTTTATACAACCTCAAATTGCAGGTTAACTACTCATTAGCAATGTATACAGTTCCACCTGGTAAGCATTTATGTTTTAGCAAAGAAAATACAATAAATTGATCACGCAGAAGAACCGCTGATGTGAGTTGAGCGAATTTCCAAAATTAAGTTTATTTGTTTCAGGGTTTCAATAAACTATTTTGAAATTAGTCTACTCACGAAGGCTCTGATAGCAGCGTACGGGTACGAAATATATTAGTATTTTGCAGCTCAGCCTTTATGGCTTAAACACTCACTGCTTCGTTCCGCTCGCAGAGGAAAGCCAAGGCCACACTTGCAAACAAGAAACATTGTTTGCAAACAGTTTGCCAGTTGTTTTCGTGTTTCTCATTTGTTTGCCGTATTTTTGCTGGATGTTTTCAAAATGTTTGCAAACAGTTCGCAAACAGTTTGGAAACATTCAGCAAACATCTGACAAACAAATAAGAAACATTTTAACTTGTTTCAGTAAACAAAAATATCTGTTTTCTGTTTCCCAAACCAAATAGAAAACACGCAAACATTTTAGACAAACAAAGTATTGAAAAATAAATAAATTTATGCCTACAGCTCCGATTTGGATGCAGTTTTCTGCATCGTGTTCAGAAAAATAACAGAAACAAAGACTACATCCAAAGCCCAGAAACAAAGACCAGTTTCGGGAGAAAGCGGAAATGCATCGCGAGTGCATAAAGTGCATCTAAAAGTGCATAATTTTTTGAAACCTCTAAAAATGGATGAAAAGCCGTGAAAATCGGTAGTCGGGGGTTTTTGGGGGCGCTGATCTTATTTCTGACCATATGAAATGCTCCCGGTGCACTGAGGGGGGGGGGCTCTGGGGGCAAAATTTGTGAAGGTGCAATGGTGCACCGGGGTTTTTTTTGCATGGTCGGTATTGAAATCAGCGCCCCCAAATAAGCCCGAGAGGAAATTTTTAAATCTCCATCGCAACTTTACAAATTTTGCCCCACAGGCCCCCCCCCCCCCGGTGCACTGGGGGCATTTCGCATGGTCAGAAATGAGATCAGCGCCTCCAAAAACCCCCAAGTACCGATTTTAGAGGATTTTCATTCATTTTTAGAGATATCAAACAAATTATGCACTTTTAGATCACTTTATGTACCCGCGATGCAATTCCGCTTTCTTCGGAAACTGGTCATACATAATACGGACCTTCTTCAAGAATCTGCGAGTCCACCATTGCCTTCTCCTATTTAAGCTAACCTCATTGTGTAGAATTAAATATAAACCAGCACAAGCTAGAAGAACGCCTTCTTCAGTCAACATCTCGAGAAACACTGCCTAGCTAGTGTGGACACAAAACAATGACAAACATTTGTTTGCGAACAGTGTGCAAACAGTTGCGAAACAATTTGAAAATTGTATACAAACATGAAACAAGAAACAACAAACTGTTTGCAAACAGTTCGCAGAAGGTAAACTCGCCACACGAATTTAAATCCTGCCTCAGATCAAAAGACGGACCACGAAGTACGTCAAACCCCTCTTAATGTGTATAGCTTGACGGCACCCCAGTGCAAGGAATACAACCGCTGTACATTGACCCTAAGTTGCACGACATATCGTGAATGAGGTGAGTCCAAGCAAGACATTTAAAAGTTCATGTTGTTATGCTTAGAAAAATCACATTTCAACTAGCCGTCGACAATCGATAGTCCTGTACCAGTTAGTTCCACGGCCTTAACTATTCAGGTACGTAAATAATTAATTATACGTTGATCTCTAATTGAAACAACGGGACCGGTAAACAAAACTGTCACCTGCTTTTTCCCACAGTCAGCTGATTCGTTAGCTCTTAAACTGTCAATGGTCAGGAATACAAGTGAATACATAATGTTTTGGAAATACCTATACATTTAGGCTTTGTTTCTGGATGATAAATATCATTTTTAATATTACAAAAAAATGTGTTCTTCCAGCTTCTTTAAAATACCGCGAATTAAATTGCAATGTATTAAATTTTTCATGCGTTTCTATTGAGCAGGTACACCAAATGAAATAACTGGGGTTGTTTGTTGACTTTAGGCTCACTTGGAGACAGCATGTTTTGTTACTTAAGAGCGAAATTAATCAAATTTTTATATGATTAGATATGTATGCAACAGCAAATTTCTTAAAACCATATATTATTCCCTTATAAACTCTAAATTGGAATATGGCCTTACAACTTGGGGTAGCGCATACTACACAACAGTAAAACTATTAATAACGCTGCAGAACAATTTTGTTCGCATCATCTCTAACAAATTTAAAAGAAAGCATACAGCACCCCTTTTTAGAGGTTTCGATATTCTTCCATTCAGAAATCTGTGTGTTTATAAAGTGCTAAGATGTTTTTTTGAAAGGAGTGGCGATTGCTTGGTAGTTCTCAATCAAAAACTCACATTTTACGCAATGAATTATATCCTTTTGTACCTAAACCAAATTTGATTGTATTCGTGAAATTTTTCACATACCTGTATCCACGACTAACTCATATTACGTTTCACAGATCATTTTCCGTAATATTACAAAAAAAACCTCAGACTTTTTCAAATTATGAAGATAAGTCCTATAAAAAGCAAGTTTCTTTATTATGGTTACGGAGGGATTATTGTGAATCCGTCATTTTTTCGGAGTATGTATACAGTTATGTTTAGCCCATATGTCGCTCTTTTTATCTTTCAATTTTTTATCTCGTGTTCTACTTCTGATTATTTGCGAGGGTATTTTTGGTGAAGGCACAGGAGTGACGTTGTTCTGCTGATAACCTATTTATAACTTCTTGTACATTTTAAAATTGTATTTTTCTTCTTTATTTTCTTCTCTCTTTTTAAATAATAACTATTGTAAAATTATGTTGTGCACGACTCGTGCCCACGCACAGGCCTCGTGTCTATGTGGGCACTATCCATAGACGATAATTTGTGAATTGGTTTTGTAAAATAATATTTATGGAATAAATAAATTACAAAAATTCCACCAAAATTTTTTAAATTTTTTACCATTTAACATTCAAAACCGTAAAAATAATAATACATTTTCCCGGATATTAAGAGAGCATTTAATTCAAATAGAAAATATCGAACTGTATTTTAAAGTGTTAAGGGTCTGCTCCAGTAAACGAGAAAGCAACAGGAAACAAAAGCGCTTCTCACTATATCCCTATCTAAACAGTGCAATTTCTTGCAGCTGAACGCTTTGACATTGCCTCATTTCAAACCATTTTATAAGTCTATCTTTTGTAATTGAGTGTTGAAAAAAAACTGAATATTCTTTTTTAATATTTCGGATCCGGCTTGCAAATTATTTTTCATTATTATTTGTTTACTGTGTTATAAAAAAAATTCAAACTTTGTACTTACAAAATGTCAATTATATAACAAATCAAAAGCATTTAAAAAAATGTAAATCGCAAGACGGATGCGTATTGTGACTGTGCTTAAAATGAGACCTAGCAAACAATTTTATGATATAACGTATACGAAATAAATGGTTTGAAATTTAACATTGCTCTTATGGGATAAAAATCCAAGATGGCCACCACTATAGCAGACCCTTAACTTGATCATGTGTGTGTCGTTAATGTTGAAAACAGATTTGTGTGAGTGTGTGTGTATGAATGAAGGGGGGATGAGAGAGGTGTTATTTATGTGTGCGTATTTAGTATATATATAAAGAAAGTAGGATTTAAGTTGGTTTTTGACTAAATTTAATTTAGTAACTTTTGTTGTTTTGAGTAGTGCTAATAGGAAGCTAGTTATGTTTTGTTGTAATTTGTAACCTTATGTAACATTATTGTTTATTTTGCTGGGTTCGGTCGGCTGCGGATTTGTCAACTTCAAGCCAATGTAAATTAATTGTATAATGTTTTTTTATGTGTATTTTTAATTTATATATAGAATGCATTCGTCTATAAGTTTACACATAATAAAGCCCCTAGTTGCGGACAACCTAACTCTGAACCAAGAAAAGGTTAGGGTCTTCCGCCCACCCGACCCTAATTAGTGACGCTTGGCTGCACTCAATGAGAACAAGTACTAGGTACCTAATACCAAAAAGTCAGTTAAATTATTGACAAAAATTATTAAAAACCATTATCATATTACGTTTGTATTTAAATTTCGATTATTTTTATACTAAATTTGATGTAAATCGGACAATTTTGACCAACTTGTACCGCCAAACTAGTTTTTATTTTAAAAACTAACTTTGAATGAACAGTGGAACTAAAATACAATTCATATTAAAACGATATCATATGGAGGGACAAAAAATACTAACCTTTTATTTGTTCAGAGTTAGGTTGTCCGCAACTTATAACAGGTTTCTAACCTCGGGATGGTTTTTATTTGTTTGTAGTTTTAGTTTAGTTTTCTCTCTATAAGTTGTCTATATATTTTTGCAAATTTTTGTAAAGAACTAGAGAACAATATTTCTATTTTGTAAAAGAAAAGATTAAAACATATAAAATAAATTAATTCGCAGAGCGTCTAGAAGCGTCTTAGTCAAAGCGCTCAATTGACAACTCTACTTTTTATTGAATATTTCACCCACTAAAAATCATCCAATTGCAACTAAACAAAAACAGGGTGGAAAGGAAATTATTTAACTTTAATTTATGTACTTGTAAAACGTATATAAATACATATATATATATATATAATATATAATACATAATTAATTATCGTTTTAAAATGGTAGTTTCCTGAAAAACCAATGCCGTGCAAATAAAACACAAAGAAATGACTCAACTTTGCCACTTCTCTAAAGCTCAGTATGCTCGACAGAAATATTTTGACAATAGTATACCATTGGATTTGTCAAGATTTTAACTTTCTAAAACTGTCTTCCAATCAGACGTCATCACTCTTATATTTTCGAAAATATAAAGGTTTTTGTAAACCCAAGCATTTGGACAGTTTTCAACCAATGAAACAACACATTTTGCATTCGAGATATCGCTTACAATTCGTTGTATTTGTATATTATGTGTCTTTATATCATTTTGTAGGGAAAATTTCGATCTTTCATTTGGTGTAAAGTAAACTAGATTTTACTTGTTACTATGTTATTCATACAGCAGTGGGAAACCTCCGCTCGAGAATGCAACGCAAGTCTAAATCCCACGGTGCTTCCAACAATCGTTTTGTATTTCCTTTATCCGCGCGAAGTTTCGACAGTTTATTCTAATTTTGTGGAACAAGTAATACAATGTGAAATAATTTACAAAATAAGAATTTACAAATATACAAATTTACAAATTCCGAGTTATTTTTTACGCTTTCTTATAATAACGTTTCATTTTGGGGCAAAGGATATATTCCTAAATTACTATTCAAACTAGGCCTAGTTTTTTTATAGCAGTCTTGTAAATAAATAATAGCAGTCATAAAAACTAGTGTTTTCAAAATAAGAAATTTTAAACTGATAAATATTTTTATACAGTTCTATTTAGAACTAAATTACGAAACTTTTTAAATTTTGAAAAAAATACAAAAAACTTTACTACTTTTTATGTAGGCCTAAAGTTGAACTTTTTTCTGAACATTTTTCGTTACTGAACATTTTTTGATTCTTGAGCTAATAAATTAGTAACTTTTAACATCAGTCATTTTCTACATATATATAAATTCTTTGAACCTTTTTCTACAAAAAAGCTAAGGATCACTTTTGGATTGGTTTATAATTACTGTATTTGGCGATTTTTTGAAAATATGCCTGCACACGCACCGACATGGCTTGGTGTTGCAAAAAACTAGCATGAACAGTTGTGGGGTTTAAGTGTTTAAGGGTCTGCTCCAGTAAACGAGAAAGCAACCGGAACCGCAACCGCTTCTCACTGTATCAATATCTAAACAGTGCAATTTCTTGCAGCTGAACGCTTTGACATTGCCTCATTTCAAACCATTTTATACGTCTATCTTTTGTAATTGAGTGTTGAAAAAAAAATTTAATATTCTTTATAAAATTTCGGATCCGGCTTGCAAATTATTTTTCATTATTAGTTTCTTATTGTGTTAGGAAAAAAAATCAAACTTTGTACTTACAAAATGTCAGTTACATAAAACATCAAAAGCATTTAAAAAAATGTAAATTGCAAGACGGATGCGTATTGTGACTGTGCTTAAACTGAGACCTTGCAAACAATTTTATGATAAAAAGTCAACGAAATAAATGGTTTGAAATTTAACATTGCTCTTATGGGATAAAATTCCAAGATGGCCGCCACTACAGCAGACACTTAAGTGCGCATCGCAAATTCGTTTATTGCAAAAAGTACTCATTGAGCCTAAATACGTTTCACTTCAATAGTGTAAATTTTAATAGCAATTTATTCTGGTTTTATATTTAGAGACGTTAAACAAGAAGACAACTAGTTGAGTAACTTCTCCAGACACTAATGACTTGCACAACCACCGTCATCGCGGGACTGAATCAGAACTTTAGCAATTAGTGAAAACAGATCGGTACAAAAGAGTTTACGTCAGATTACATCCATTATAGTTCGAGTTACCCATTATGTCAGCTGTTGAAATTACGTTCAGCTCGGATAATAGCTGTACCCGGTCACAGATTAAAAAATCAATTTAATCTCCGCAAAACATTGTCTCGTTTTACAAGCTGAACTATTGCGTTACTAGTTAACCACCGCGAAAAATCGCAGGCTGATTAATTAGATACACATTAGAAATACACAATTAAAAATAACTCAACTATTTACAAACAACATTAAGTTCTACTTATCTAGGCCTACCTAAACATAACCCCAAGCTATAATTTACACTGGGTTTGTTTAAGGGAGCACTCCACCTTAATAGTTATTGATAAAAATGACAAAAATTGCAATTTTTTTCTCCCAGTTTTGTTCCCTGCGATTTTCTGAACAATTTGATACATAATAAGGTGTAGATAATATGCTTATAATTAGTTTATTTTATCTAAAAACGAAACGCGTACATGTATATTCTCCAAATAACTGAGTCTTTTTCTAGGCCGTTTTCCGAAAGTATTGTTTCTCACGTTTACATTTACTGTGGCAGACATAACTCAAGTTGTATTTGAGATGGCCTTATATATATTATTTTTTATTTTGAAGAGGACATTTATTTCATTGTATAACCTGTAGTATGGATATACATTAGTTCCTATAATAAGGATTTTAAGAAATTATTAAAAAAAGATTTACCTAAAATGTTTTATAAACAAATTTAATAACATATTTTGTACAGAAATATTTTATATAATTTAATATCCATACTACAGGTTGTAGAATAAAATGCCCTCTTCAAAATAAAAAATAAAAATTGAGGCTATCTCAAATACAACTTGAGTTATGTCTGCCACAGTGAAGCCTAGTTAAATCCGTAAAAATTAAGGGGGGGGAGGTGGGGGGCCAAAACTTATGGAAAAGTCATTACAACCAACACTCATATTATAAAACAGTACCAGGAGGCCGAGCTAAAGCTCGATTATAAGCAGGGCCTAGTTCACTCACGTCAATAACTATTATTGCAAATTTCCGTGAACATCGTTTAGGTTATTCCTATAACATTAAACAACTAAATAAAGGGTATGTTTATTTAGCAGAAGTATTCGTTGCCATGGTAACTATAAATAGATACAACATTAGGCTTACCTCTAATAAAATACAGTTTAAAAGAAAACAGATGATTATTGTAATGGCATTGAAAACATTTGCATCAGCTGTGCTTCGTTTAAAAGAAAACAGATGATTATTGTAATGACATTGAAAACATTTGCATCAGCTGTGCTTTGTATTGTTTAAAATGGACAAATTTCACTTTTTAATTTAATAAAAATACGTAGAAAACGAATTTTCCCAGACTGGTGACCATTTCCAATCGATTTCTCGTGGCCAAAAGCCCCATATAAAATCAAAAAATCAAAAATCCTTAGACGGAGATTCCAGATCCATTTAGCAGACAGACAATTATCTCTCGCTTTAGAAGATAAGATAAAATAATTAGGTTTGCTTTAAAAATTAAGAAATTTGTTTTAAAGGTAGAGTGCCCCCTTAAGTATAACAAGATGATGGGTGAAATCAGATGTCAAACGAATAGCTAGGCCTATTTCTTTTTTAAATTTGTGTAAACAAATATATTGATGATAAAAGAATGTATTTATATATAGTTTATAGCCTCAAAGCAAATATTATAACGCATATTATAGTATTCATTAGTTCTATAACTCATATTTAAAACAAAATCAACTTCACAAGAAATTTAACCATTGAAGTTGTAAACATAACCCCAAACTATAATCCACACGGGTTTACAGATGATGGGTGAAATCAGCTGTTATATTATATGTTACTCACGTACGTAAGCTCGTGCACTAACTTTAATAGGAGTTGATATTAGCTCAGTGGTACTGGTAACTGGTACTGGTAATGATTCTATTTAAATCTTTAGCTTAATTTGAAACTGGAAGCAAATATAAACGGAATATTTTATATATTTGTACGCATTCGTGGAAATTACGATTGGGATAGGACCAAGGCACCTGGATCGGGGTTGGATGAGGGGGTAGCGGGGACCTACACCCAATGAAAGACAGAGATAGAAATAGACACTCAACATAGTAATTACGTTGAACGTTGTAATTTCACCATTAATATTTAAATTATCGATAACCAACGTTTCTAAAAGATGTTGATATTGCCAACTAAAGGCAACTACAATATGTAACACCTGATTATTGTTTGTGTTGCTTTTTCCTAACGAAAAAAAACTGTTGGTTGCGAAAAAAATGATTACCTTCTTATAAATTTGCCAAGTTGGTTGATATGTTAATAAACGTAAATACTTGTTTACTGTTGATATGGTATCAAAAAAAAACTTGTTTACAATATAGGCCTAACCTGAAATTGTGTCAATTTTTTTATCCAAATCAGTTATATTATTTATCACATCCATATCCTAAACCGATTAAAAATGGCGGCCAAAAACATCAAAATCGTGTTTTCCGATTTTGTCCCATTTTGCTGTACTATTTTTTTTTTTATATTAAAATATTAATTATTTTTCTTTTTGGATCAGAATTACATAATTACATAAAAGATCCTCGATATTGTATTGTGTTTATGTGTATGTGTGTATATGTTTTATTTATTTTAATGTGCGACGATTTCTTCGGAGTGATTATAACTTGATAATGGAGTTTCGGCTCTGAAACATGTCGTAAGGAATAAACGACTAGAAGTCACTTGACGGACCTAACAAGGTAATATTATTATTATTGTTATTAACTAAAATAAGATTTTTTCCGACTAAATTTACAAATATTGATATAAAAATGTTTTTATCAAAATGATTTCTACCCTATGTTACTCAGGGATTGTGTAGCTTTTTACTTTCTCACTATAAATATAGTATAGAGAAAGTATAGTGATCGCAAAAAAAATCGATGTTGAGATTTTTGTGGAAATATCCGTTTCGGGAACCCCTGAGTTCAAAAAAGTGTTTTTTTCAAAATGTCTATCTGTATGTCTGTCTGTAATTCTGTATACTGTATATACAAAGCTAGAGGGAAAAGTATTCGATCGATTTCGAACAAATTTGCACCAGACATGTCAATTAGGCCTGTATAGATGCATGAAAAAAGTTTTTGAACATTTTTGAAAAACAACCCCCATTTTCGCCAAAAAATGCCCCAAAATATCAGTTATTATTTTGTTATAAAAAAAACTGTTCCAACGATTTTGATAAAATTTGGCTTATTTGTAGCCCTTAATGTACTTTACCATATGCAAAGCACCGAATCTTTCTGAAAATTCTCGTTTAGCTAATAGTAATAATAACTGATTTTTGAGGTTTTTTTGGCCGAAAAGGGGGTTTTTTGCAAAATGTTTTACCTTTTTTGGTGCATCTATACAGGCCTGATTGACGTGTTTGGTGCAAATTTGTTCGAAATCGATCTAATAGTTTTCTCTCTAGCTAATAATAATAATATTTATTAGTTAATCTTCTAATTTAATATCACCTCTCCTACCCCTCCTGCAATTTTGAAGTCACAGTGAATCTGTTTAATAATTTAAATATGTTTGTGAGTTGTGAGAAAGTGTGTGCCAGTTCCTGGTACCGTTTATTATTAGTAAAACTATTTTTTTCAATCGGTTCAGTAGTTCCAGAAATTCTCCCTACATACAAACAAACAAATTTTACCTCTTTATAATATTAGTACTATAAATAATATGTCTAAATTGACCGGGTGTTTCATAAAGAATAACGTAGTTTTAAGGCTTCGTAGTATTTATTACATTTAACAGTATGTGTGTAAACTATATACAAGTAATGTCAGAAGCAGCTTCAGTAGATCCTCCTTCACGGCGGAATCACTGCTCAGCATTAAGCTAACGGTATTAACATGGTAATATATGCAAACAGCTGTATTAGTATTTATACAACCATTATGCATATTTACATAGTGTAAATAGAGTTCCTAATAGAGTCAATGGTTAAGAGATGCGTGTTACGAGACATTTAACTTTCTTTCAATTTCTTCACAAGTATTTTATTAACGATATATACAGGGTGTGGGAAAACAGATTATATATAATCCATCGAGGTTAATTTTGAAGAAAGTCCATGTTCCCGAAAAAAATTCAAATTTGGAAAAAACTAACAGCCTTTTTTGTATAGACTCAAAGACCATAGAGCACAAAAACAGCTGTTTGTATAAAAAGCTTAGCAACACGTCATGTTTGTTTACATTTATTACCATAGCAACATTACTTAACATTTATAATCACCTTATTATTCTTCAAAACTAGTTTTTTTAGGTTAGATTGACCAACTTAAAGCAAACAAAACAAAAAACAATTAAAAATGCTTACTATATTTTAATTCAATTCAAACATTGATTGATACATATTATATATAAATCAACTGATTTGGATCAAAAACTGAACTTAATTTTAGGTTTGGCTTACAATGAACCAAAACACTTTCATTTGCAACCAATTGGGCTAATTTAGAATCTTTTTTTTTACAGTCAATTCTTCACAACTATTAGTTTTTTTTAGGTAAAAGCAAACAAAAGGTTTACTGTATTATCTATAAAGGTTTACAAACTATAAATCTAAATGTGTGTAGTACATTCTTAAGTGGCGTAAAAACCATTTTGCAATTCGATTAATTAAATCAATTTAATGAAATGGAATAACTACCCTTTAAATTTAATCAAGCAATAGCAAAGCATTGCTGGGTTTACTAGTATATCAATAAATATAATTATTATACTATGTATTTCTTATAGGGATTTTTAGTAAATTTTAATCCCCCCCCCCCCAACCCAAACCCACTTAAAATTTCGATTTTTTTAAAAACCTTTCTTAGCAAGCACCTAGGCCCCTAGATAGAGGAAGCTACATACCAAATTTCATTCCAATCCTTTCGGTGGTTTTTGAGATTTCGTGATGAGTGAGTCAGTGGTATTTGGATTTTATATACAGTGCCTGGCCGACCTGTATTTTTAAATTTTTTTTAATTGTTTTTAGGAAAATGTATGTAAATACGAATCACATATTGAATACATATTAATATTGTTCGTTCTTAGGTACATATGAACTGTTTATTTAAATTTTTAAAAACATGAGTGCAATAATTAGTTTAAGATTTTATTAGAAAGTAATATCTGCTATGTGATAGTATTTTTCTAAAGTTGATTTATTAATACTTATATATACATAGTTGAATACACTCAGTTTTATCATGACTAAATCTGATCTTAACCAAACACTTCCTTTAATACTATATTGCTGGTATCTCGAGGATTTTCATTTGAAAGACGTACAGGGTAGATGGTCGCTTAACTCTGGTAAATGCTACATATAACATGCCATGCATGAAAACTAACGAAATTTACCTTTATAGAAATACCAGGAATGCAGAAACTGGTGAAAAGGTTTTTAGAACGGTTAATAACAGAACAAAAATAACGTTTGGCGTTTGAATAAATAAATAAGTTGAAAATAATACCACCTGATTCATTGTTAATGATTTATGTTTGTTAAATAGTATATAAACATCTGGAGCTAAAATTAACATATTATCATCTGTTTTTAAAACATCTGGATTGCATCTATAATGTATCTATTCGCCTATACTTAGTGACTTCAAAGGTGGTATATAAATGAAGTTCAGAGTTTACATAGGCGAAAAGAGCTACATAGAGCATTTTTGCAGACATAAGACCTAGCGCATTAGATACCTGACGTCAAAAACCCCCTACACGCAAATTTTCATCAATCGTTAGAGCCGTTAACTAGATCCCCGAAATATATTTATATACAAGAATTGCTCGTTAATAAGATTCGATTAGATAGATATTAAATATATTCTTAGATAGCAAATAGGTTGTCGTGCGAAGCGCGCAAGGCATTGGTAGTCTAGGACTTGTCCTACACATGATTTATGGTCAGTTACAATCTAAAACATACTTCAATTAATTGGTTGTTGTAGAACAAAGTTACGTAATCTTCACGAGTTCACTTTGCAAGTTGTAGACTTTATCAGTGATTACAAAATTCCCAACGGACTTTCCCTCACAATATTTTACAGCCTACAGGGCATTAATCTTGCAACACTGTCTTCTCAATTATATTTACTGCATAACCTCAAAGTTCATATACACAAGATAAATCGTAATCAGGTTTTGGTAACAGGCATTGTCTTATACTCCATAAATTTAAAATTACTCACGAAAAGACAACGTACGTGGGTGTTCGTTGTACACGCCCGGACGGGACCAAATTTGGTACAGCGATAAAACAGCGCAATCGGGAGCGATCAAAGGGCTTAAAATTGGGCAACTAATATAAAATGCTTCGAAGCTTCTTGGAAATAATTGCAATTCCCTATAGCCCAGTCGGTATAGGTTAAAACTACCAGTAATTTGCAATACGGCTGATTTTTTTTTATAAGTACCTTAAAGTATGTACATTAACATAAAACAAATTTTACCAGTCTATCGATTTCCCAAAGTCGAAAACAAAATCGATTATCATTTCTTTTTTATTATCCTTAATATTTCGAGCTGGGATGAAGATAGAGAAAAATAAAAAACACCACCGTGTAGGGGAGGTATTTTTCAACAAAAAAGGTCATATGTATTTATTTCGTCCGAGCAATGGTTTGTCTGGAAAAAATTCGATAATGCAGATATGTATTTTGCAGCAGGGGAAATCACTAAAAGGGGACATCTTATTCATATATGAAGCGTTTGGGAAATCGATAGACTTTTAAACTTTTTTTATGTTAATCTACATACTTGAATGTACTTATAAAAAAAAATCAGCCGTATTGTAAATTACTGGAACTTTGGGTCTAAAATTACCTATACCGACTGGCCTACTATAGTACCTCCTGTCGTCAACTGTGTTTGTACATTAACTCAAATTTCCATTTGTTTTTCTCATAATTAATTATAATTTCTTTGTACGGACATTTTCCACTTGGGGATTTTACCGTGGGGGAACCTCGTGCTCTAATGGCGACGGCAGTGTTTTTACTCCGTTATTTAGCGAAGTACGAAATACTGTCATATTTATTGAATCAGGCTTATTGTGGTTCAATACAGACTCATTAGAGAATTTCCATAGGACAAATAAGCTTTTGCAATGACTCTTATGGTGAGACCCAAAGTCGGAGTAGTCAATGATCATTGATCATGTTATCTAGAACACCTTTTGGGGTATCAATGAAAATTGTATGTATATCTATATACAAATATTATAAAGAGGAAAATTTTGTTTGTTTTTTGTTTGTTTGTATGTAGGGGGTATTCTCTGGAACTACTGAACCGATTGAAAAAATAGTTTTAATAATAAAAAGCCACACTATCCCTGAGTAACATAGGCTATAATTCATTTTGATAAAAAACTTTTTTATTTCAATATTTGTAAATTTAGTCGGAAAAATCTTAATTTAGGCCTAGACTGATGAATCAACACATGTATTTACATTTATTACCACAGCAACCAATTGAATAAAATAACACATAAAACAGCTGTTTCTCCCAATATTTCCATTAACAGCTGATTTCAAACTTTGAAGCAACTATTTAAATTTCTAAGTTTTAGGTTAGGTTTATTAAAAGTGTTCCTTTAACCTTTATTACAACTGCTGTTATAAAATATACGAAATAATTTGATTTGAACATTTAACATTATTTACAATTTTAGCTTTGGGGTTATTAGTTAATACTATAAAGAGGAATTTTTTTTTGTTTATTTGTTTGTATGTAGAGGGGAATCTCTGGAACTACAGAACCGATTGAAAAATAGTTTTACTAATAAAAAGCTACACTATCCTAGAGTAACATAGGCTGGAATTAATTTTGATTTAAGGTTTAAAAACAACCCCTAAAACAATATACATTAGTTGTTATACTTTCCTTAAAGCTAGAGAAAAAAAAAAAGAAAAAAAAATGAAATTTTGTGATTAATTTATTCTTACAAGATACTTGGAAAAAGTAAACTAGATTAGCATTTTGTCGCTAGCTGATAAGGGGTGAAAATGTGATGACAACCCCTATAACAATACAAATTAATTGTTATATTTTCCTTAAATTGTACGACATACATAAAAAAAAGTATCGTAGATTGACATTTTGTCGCCTGCTGCTAAGTGGTGAAAATGTATTAAAAATGTAGATTGTTACTTTCCTTAAAGAATTAATTAAGGAATTTAAAAATAAGAAACTACTATGTTACATCCTAATTTAAAATAAATAAGACATATCTATATATTTAAAGCCGTAAGGAAAAACATTTGGACAGTTCGTGTGAGACTTCTTCTGGGCCGATTTACATGCGGGTTTTACCAAAACAAAAGTTTTCGGTCCTATATTAGCAGGTTTTATTTTTATTTTGAAAATATTTACGTTAAATGGGTCAAAAATGAAAAATAGACTTTTCTTATTGAGATTTAACATGGAAGAAAAAGTCAACTTTTTCAATCCTTTGTACAGTTCGTCTGAGACTTCCACTGTACCGATTTACATGCAGGGGTTTCCTAGGGGAAATATGTAATTTTATATTTTGCTTGTCCTATGCAAAATGTAAAATTTGTGGAAAGGATAAAAAACTAGAATTTAATGTTGGTTTAAAATTAGTGACTTTGAAAATTTAAATTGTGTGCCATGGTTACCATGTTAATTTGTTATTATGTTACTGTAATTATTTGGGAGCAAGAGAGCATGTATTTAATGTGTTTATATATTATGGTTTTAAGGAAAATTATTTCAGTATATCATATTGTTTTAAACATTTTGTTTAAAGTAATTATTATAATAGAAAGCTCGTGTTCGGTTTTTTAAAAATTGTGTAACCTTATGTAAATATTGTCTGTTTTGTTAGGCTCGGTCGGCTGTTCATTTTATGTTATTTCTGCATAACGTGTATTTTACGTAGAATGTGTAGATTTAGTATTAATTAGTTTATAAGTATACGCATAAAACCACTAAAAGTTTTATAACCTCGAGGTTCTTTGTGTAATTTGTTTGTAGTTAAGGATTATGTTCAAGTAAATTTATTCTGTACTACTGGCAAATTATCAATACCGTAGGTCTCAGTTGAAGACAGCATTTGTTTTAAAACAATGGCAGCTTGTCTGAAACTGAAAAATGACTTTATTGAACGTTATATTGACTAAATTTGGAATAAATCTTGTGCGAGTACGAGATGGTGAATCTATGGAATACGCTGGGATTGACTACGAAAGTGTATAGTGTTTAAGAATTGAGCTTTTATGTGCAAATTTCCATATGAAAAATGAGCTATTGCAGTGGCCCTTATAGTAAGACCCAAGGTCGGGAGTAGCAAATGAGCACCGATTATGGTCCCCAGAACAAGTTTTGGGGTGTCATTAAAAATCATATATATATATAAACATATAATTTTTGTTTTTGAGTTTTTTTCTACAAATATAAATGTAGGATGTTATTCTGTACATTTTGTTTTTTTACGCGACCTTATAGCTCGCTTGGTTCCCCCAAAATCGATCAAAACGTAAAATACCATAGAAGTACCCAGTTCAAAGCCATGAGGTGGATTCCACCGCGGGATTGGCGTGCGAAGCACGCAATGCATTGTGTATTGAAGACACTCCCAATACGGGGGTTGGCGTACGAAGCACGCAATGCTGCGTGTATTGAAGATACTTCCAATATGCGGAATGGCGTGCGAACCATTTTGCAGCTATTTAGCACCGCCGTTAATAGACATATTTCCCAAATTGTTGGTTGAAACCCTAAAACATAGGCCTATAAACTTTATTTTGGAAATTGGATCAACTCACGTCAGCAGTTCAGCTGCGTGGCCGAATTATTTATTTCTGAACTGAGATAAACGTAACTAAATATAAGTAACCGAGAGTGACTCTAGAAAAAAATTATTGATAAAAGTAAAAATACAGAACACAACTCTCACAAAAATACTTTCGGTGGTCAAACGCGTTTCGATGGCAAAGTCGTCTTCTTCAATAAAATTTGAGCTATAACCAAATAATAACTAACTAAACAAGGTGTTACCGTTTTATAAATGTTAACTATAAGCCTCTAGGTTACCTTGCAATATTATGTTGTTATTGTTAACCCTATTGGTTGTTTCTAAACTAAGACCACGCCCTACTATAAGATAGAATATATATATGAAGCATAACACCATGTTTAGTTATTTACAATTATAGCTCAAATGTCACTGAAGATGACGCATTTGTAGTTGAATCGCGTTTGGTCATTAAACGTATTTTTGGGGAAATTGTGTTCTGGGTGTTTATATTTTAAATCTGTATAAACAAAGTTCACTGTTTATTACACATTCTTTTAAATTAAAATAAGTTTCTCAATACAGAGCATATTTTATAAATTGACAGCTAACCTAAAACAAAAAATACATGTCAGTTTCAAGTTTTGTTTATTGTGTAAAAATATTGCATACAGAGAGAGTGCACTTTAAAAGTTAAATACATACTTGTCTTAATAACAATAAAACTATAAATAAGTATATTATCTTCTAAATGTATTAATATATTTAAATACAATTTGGTTTACAAAACATATTAAAACGTGTATATGTGTAACGTATAAAGCAAAGTGGTGTTTACTTAATGTGTTTCTTGAAATATATTCTAAACATTCTGACAATCTAATATTTAAACGTTTGTGTAGTAAGCGAGGTTTAGGAAAACAAGAACAATCATGTAAGTAAATATTGAGCTTGACTTGTGAGAAGATGGAATAAAACTTGAATACAGAATTCCGCAATCTCAAACGCAATTCAAGGACGAAGCCGCCATATTTAGTGAAGCACTAGCTACACTCGTGTTTAACTAGGGTATTACTGAAGATGGTGCCTTTGACGTTGAAACGCGTTTTGGTTAATAAACGTATTAGTTGTGCTATTCTGTGTTGAAGTTTTATTCTATCAAGTATAGACATCTAAATCACTTAACAGAATGTAACCACAAATTCTACACTGAACAGTCGTTTGACTGCAAAAACAATTATCTTATTATATTTGAAAAACCTGTATTGTACATTTTTCCCATGAATTTAAAAAAGACACAACATCATTGTACATGGTAAAGTAGAAAACAATCTCAGTATAATAATGTTACAAACTATAATTTAAAATGTGTTTCCTTGATGTTTTATTTTAAATTATCGTCTAATACATCATAAGACTAACCAATTATAATTATAATAAACCATGGATGTGCAAAGAGATTAAAACAGGGTCATTAAATGTTTAGAAAATTATCTACGTTAAACATTATCCAGTAAAGCAGATATTCTAATTAGAAATAAATATAAAGTCAATTTTACTTATATAAAACGTAAGATGTAAACAAAAATATAATGCTTACTCAATGTTCAAGAATGAATTACAATGTTTGAATAAAAACTCTCATAAAAATACAGGGGTTCCATTAAGGGTCTAAAATATTTTTTTTCTATTTTTTTTATTGCATATTATTATTCTACAGACCTTCCTGTTTAATTTGATGTATGATAATACTATGTTTCTCAAAGCGAAATTGATGTTATATCATAAATTTAGTTTTAATGTCCGTGCAAAAATGTATATTTTTGACTTCCAGAGGTATTGCATATAATATAGTACTCGCTCATTGTAATTATGGTTATGATCAGTAATTTTACTTTCCTGTGTTGGCTAACCTGTGTCTAAATGTAGTTAGCAAACAGCTGTATTGTTTTTTGTGTTTTAAACAATTTTTTTGTTGTGATTTGTTGTTTTGAGGTTATTTGGTTAAGTGGATCCTACTAAAAATATGGTAGAAAATTTAAACTTGATTTACCGTAAATTAGATATTTTTTTAACAAATGTACCTTTTTTCTCAGGAACTATATGTCATAACATAATCAAATTTTTACAATGTGTTTATTTATATGTTGTGCAAACTTTAAAACAGGGATTTAATTATATATCTACCTGAAAAAACACAAGATTTTATTCTATCTAGATAAAAATTAATAATACTTCAAAAACATGGTAAACAATTTGAACTTTGAAAAAAAAAATTTTTTCAGCAACTAAATGGAATTTAAAAAAATCCTTGTTTTAAAGTATGTGAAATGTATGGAAGAATATACAGAAAAAATTTCAGATTGATAGCTTTAGTAGTTTTTGAGAAAAAGGAACATCAAGTTGACAAAATTAACATGCTTTAGATAGCCTTTAACGGAACCAATTAAACTCAGTTATACAATATTATTTAATAATTTAAAACATAATTAATTGATCCTTTTCTTTGTATATATTTTACATTTGTGTATTTTAAATTTCCCAATATTGTTTTAGAAAACACCTGGTATTTGTGATTTAACTTCAAAAACAAGAAATACACCAGTAAAAAAACCAAAGTAAATAAATCTCCTTTTATAACAAGTTTGGAAAACTCCGCTATTTTTTTTTTAAGTAATTACATTTAACAATAAGGGTTTAGCAAATATTTTAAAATTATTTGTAAAACATACAGGGTGTTTCACGGGAACCCTGACAAACTTCAGGTAATGGTTCCTTGTATCAAGGGAAGAAAAAAATTGTATATAAACATAGGTCCCAAACCCATTTTTTCGTACTTATAGCTGAAAATTGTTTTTTTCCAGATTTCCATGTAGTTCAAGTGTTTTTTTACCTCTAGACAAAAATTGAGTAGAGATATTGTGTTAAAACTTATACTGGTAGTTGGAGCAGAAAATTCTGCAGACATACCATTGCTTTTTAGTCAGAAAATAACAATAATTATTCGGTGGTTGCCTTCCAAATTGTAAAATTAATTAAAAAAATTAAAGCTTAAAAAATGTTTTTTTTTATTTCACAAGCTTTTATGTGAAAACTACTTGACAACGTGGGCTGCAACCTTACCAAAATTTGTCAAATTTTATGTAGAATAAGATGTTTTGTTTGATTTTTCAATATAAAATTGGTAACAGAAGTAATTGCTATGCATATGTAAAAAGTGTATTGGCCTTATTTTCTAAATCCAACTACTCCCTTAGTGTTATTTAATGTTACTATTAATTAACACATGGTTTCAAGCTGGGTATACAATCACTAATCAGCTGTCTTTAGTCAGCTGATTGACCCCATTGTTGACAGTTTTTATTTGTAAACAATATTTTAGCACTAGCCTTCTTTACAGTAACAATCATTTCAAAATATGTTTTAACACAATATCTCTACTCAATTTTTGTCTAGAGGTAAAAAAACACTAGAACTACATGGAAATCTGGAAAAAAACAATTTTCGGCCATAAATACGAAAAAATGGGTTTGGGACCTATGTTTATATAACATTTTTTTCTTCCCTTGATACAAGGAACCATTTCCTGAAGTTTGTCAGGGTTCCCGTGAAACACCCTGTATTAAGACCTAGTGATATTACAGTATGACCAACTCTACATATTTGAGAAATAAAAAATACGTAGTAAAAATATTTGTAAATGGCCGCCATTTTCCAATATGGCTTTCAATTTTCGAATTTCTTATGGAACACTCTGTATTTTATGATGATTGTTGGATTTACAAGCTATTTAAGATTTCTTTATTCTTGGTGTATTTTTGATGTGACCAACCATTTAAAAGTTAGAGAGGAATAAAGTATTAAAAACACCCTAAGTCATTTTTCTTTCGACTTAAAATCGTTAAGAAAAAAGTCTTAAAATAGCTTGTAAAACCCAAAATCACCATAAAATACAGAGTGTTCCATAAGAAATTCGAAAGCTGCCTGCCATTTTGAAAAATAGCTTTTCATTGGTTCAAAACTTAAGTATATCATCCGCTCAGTTAGGATGTTTTTAAAACTTTACGCCCCTCTTACTTTTAAACGGTAAACGGTTAGTCATATATAAAAAAAACACCAAGAACAAAAAAATCTTAAAATAACTTTTAAAATCTAAGATCATCATAAAATAATATAGGGTGTTCCACAAGAAATTCGAAAGTGGTCCGCCATTTATAAATATTTTAACTACATATTTTTTTTAATTTCTCACAAATTAAGGGAAGGTTACCATTTAAAATTTGCTGTCAGTTTTATAGTTTATAAGATACCAATGGTGGCCCATTAAAAAAGACACCCAGTATAAGAATTTCTTGTTGAATACTAACAATATTAATATTTTTTAAATATTAGAATAGAATTTAATACATTAAAATAATATTTACCCCAGAAATTCATTAACTAACATTGACTATATTGATTGGTGATGTACAAGCAAACTGTGATAGAACATTTTCAGGTCTGTAATGATTTATACCTGTACTAGCTGACCCGTTCGGCGTTGCCTGTGGTGATTGGTATTTTCAGTCTTTTTAACGTAATTGTATTCTTTTTAAGTGTTCAGTCAGTGAGTTGTATTTGGCTGTTATATATATATAGATCTTAAATAATGAAAGCACTATTTTCATAATAATAAAAGATCTGAAATTATGATTTTAGTAACTTTGATCCCCCAAACCCCTCCTAAAATTTCGAAATAGTTCATACCCTTTCTTAGTGAGCACCTATGCACCTAGAGGAAGCTACATTCCAAATTTCATTCCAATCTGTTTGGTAATTTTGAAAAAATCGTGATTTAGTAATTTTTACCCCCAAACCTCCCTAAAATTTCCTATTTTTTTAAACTCTTTTTAGTGAACACTTATGGCCCTAGAGGAAGCTACATACCAAATTCCATTCCAATCCGTTTGGTAGTTTTGAAGAAATCGTGTTTTAATAACTTTGATCCCCAAACCCCCCTAAAATTTCGAATTTTTTAAAACCCTTTTTTAGTGAACACTTATGGCCCTAGAGGAAGCTACATACCAAATTCCATTCCAATCCGTTCGGTAGTTTTGAAGAAATCGTGATTTAATAACTTTTATCCCCCAAAACCCCCCTAAAATTTCGAATTTTTTCAAACCCTTTTTTACTAAGCACCTATGGCCCTAGAGGAAGCTACATACCAAATTTTATTTCAATCCGTTCGGTAGTTTTTTAGAAATCGTGATGAGTGAGTGAGTGGTATTTCGCTTTTATATATATATATATATTAATGAACATTGCCACATCTGTTGTGTTCGTTCAACATATTCACTTCAACATTACATTAAAACTGTGCATAACGGTTTCCTTTCAAAACCTACATAACAGTCTATTCTATTTTTTAATAATCAACAAAAATACAAATATTAATTATTACCTCAATGTTGACATTGCCAAGTCCATTCCGTACACAGAGCTTGTTCACTTTGTCATCAGAGCAAAATATAACGT
>JAGFPH010002252.1:89296-102547 GCA_018207615.1 Philaenus spumarius | reverse complement strand
TATACAGGGACAGGCCAGGATGGGGGCGTATAGGCTGCAGCAGGTAGGCTGCTGGAGAACAAGATAGCCTGCGGTAGGCCATTGCAAAATAAATCAGGTGGTCTCTAAGGAAGTTTTAAACATGCCGTCAGACCACATGATTCCAAAACTCTCTATTGAGAAACTCTTCAAGACAAAAATCTTCTCTAGGGAAGAATGGGAGTCTGGAAAGAGTTTTTACGACGAGCAGGATATAGTCTGGTTTACAGATGACTCGAAAACGGAGGTGGGAACAGGGGGTGGAGTCAATGGGGTTCAACCTGAGGGCTCCACTGTCTTGTATCTAGGCAAACATGCTACTGTTTTTCAGGCAGAAGTTTGTGCGATCTCGGAGTGCATAGAAGAGAATCTTAGAATGGGATACAAAGGTAAGAACATCCTAATTTTCTCGGATAGCCAAGCAGCGATCAAAGCGCTAAATTCATATAGAGTAAAATCTAAAGTGGTTTGGCACTGCCTCTCGGCATTGATGAAGCTTAGCCAAGGGAACGAGGTTTCTGTGTGCTGGGTCCCTGGGCACTCAGGCATTGATGGTAATGAGAGAGCAGATGAGTTAGCCAGGAAAGGGTCTGAGGCTCCTCTTGTGGGCCCTGAGCCGGTGCTTGGGATTTCCTATGGGCATGCCAGAGCATCGGTTGAGATGTGGATGCAGGAGGGCAAAGACAAAGCCTGGAAGGTTTCAGGAACAGGTGGGCTTGCCAGGAAGTTGTTCAAGCCAGGCAGGAAACATGCAGAAGAACTTATCTCGCTAGGAAGGGATAACATGAGATGGGTGGTTGGCCTATTAACAGGTCACTGTCATCTCAGGAAACACCTACATAGAATAGGGATTGCTGAGGAGAGTATATGTAGGAAATGTGGAATGGCTGAAGAATCAGCGGAACACATCCTTCTGGAATGTGAGGCTCTAGGTAGAGCCAGAACTTTCACCTTGGGCCCACCAGGGCAGGAAAGGGAAACCATCCTATTAAACCCAATAGGTACCTGTTCCTTTATCAGGAATACAGGTATCACTGGGTGGGAGTAATTAGGAAAATCAAGGGGGCAAAAGATCTTTTTTGGTCAACGCCGGCAGGGTTTCTGTTTAGGACCTTGCAACCTACAAAAAAAAAAAAAAAAAAAAATACCCTTTCTTAGCGAGCGCCTATGGCCCTAGAGGAAGCTACATACCAAATTTCATTCCAATTTGTTCGGTAATTTTGGAGAAATCGTGATTTAGTAATTTTTACTTCCCAAAACCACCCTAAAATTTCTAATTTTTTCAAACACTTTCTTAGTAAACACCTATGGCCCTAGAGGAAGCTACATACCAAATTTCATTCCAATCCGTTCAGTAGTTTTGAAGAAATCGTTTTTTAATAAGTTTAATCCCCCGAAACCCCCCTAACATTTCGAAATTTTTTAAACCCTTTCTTAGCGAGCGCCTATGGCCCTAGAGGAAGCTACATACCAAATTGCATTCCAATTTGTTCGGTAATTTTGGAGAAATCGTGATTTAGTAATTTTTACCCCCCAAACCCCCCAAAAATTTCGAATTTTTTCAAACCCTTTCTCAGTAAACACCTATGGCCCTTGAGGAAGCTACATACAAAATTTCATTCCAATCCATTCAGTAGTTTCGAAGAAATCGTTTTTTAATAACTTTTTTCTTCTTCTTTTTTTATAACTTTGATCCCCCCCCCCCCTAACACCTATGGCCCTAGAGGAAGCTACATACCAAATTTAATTTCAATCCGTTCGGTAGTTTTTGAGAAATCATGATGAGTGAGTCAGTGAGTGAGTGAGTGGTATTTCGCTTATATATATATAGATTATACCCTATTATTAAATAATTAAATTTAATTATAATATTAAAAATGTGGTTTTAGAAGCAAATTTGCAAGATTCATGTCTTTGAAAACTGATAAATTAAAAAAACGTCAAACTCATAATTCGTCCATTGAAATTCCAGTGAATGTTAAAAATGTATTGACAAACAAAATTAACAACTACTGTATTAATTTCTATTACCTTCGGTTAAAAAACACCTGATTATATCTAAGTGGAGTCATTCAGGAGGAAAATAATTTATTTTAACTTCAGATCAAAATTCAATTTATTAAATCTACATAATGAGGAATACGCAATATATACATATTTACAGACTGTACCAAACGTACATAAATACTTATTCATTGTCACCAAGTTAATACTACAAGTTAGAACTAAAGTTCTAAAAATTCTTTGAAATATATATGCAAAAATTTGTCAATTATTTAACTAACCTTAATGTTTTAAATGAGAAACGTTCAACAATTTTAATGAGAATCACAAAATAAATTGTGATGGTTATAATCTGTGTAACAGTGGCATATTGTAATGTTCGTTTGGCGTACGATTCATTGTTACCGTAAGTATTTACATAGTTTAATTCTGTTTTCATTAATTGTTATATTTGCTTGTTGTTTTTTTTTTTTTTTTTCATTAAACATAGTCACAGAACAGTGTCCAAAGAATACGGAAGCTTTCAATATTTTAACTACAGTTATCTGAGGAAATAGAGCACGTAAGAATATGTACTTTTTTTAAAAGTTCCGTGTTCTTCTCTACTTTTCAATACAAATAACTACTTCACAGCAGTTGTGGCATTGCCTTTGAGTGCACAGTTTAAAGAATTATAAATGCGTTGAGTCAGCCGCGTACAGTTAGAAGCGTGGGAAGAACGTGACAACGTCGCACAACGGCGATTGGCGCGTCCAAGGTCTCGGGGTACACCTGCCCGTCCCTCGACGGTAATCTTTCGTGGTCTTTATCATAGGCTGTATAATTGAAATACGTCAAACAAACGACGCTGTTTCGCTGTTGGTGATGGTTTTTCCAGTTATGCCAATCGATGGATACTAAACGGGTTAGACAAATATACGTTTGATATTTTTTAAACTAATTTTTTTTTTATTCTCATTTAAATTTTTTAAACGGCTGCCATTTTAAAACGAATTAATAGAAAAAGTTGATTATTTTCAAGTTTTCAAGTAACACTATACAAGTTGATGTTATAGGGTTTCAACCAAATATTTGGGAAATTGATGTACTGATGAAATTGATGTACTGATTTAAATGCCGTATGTATACAATATATTAGTACAATTTGTTTGCACCTAAGCTTCCAGCTTCGACTCATGCGTCCTTAATCCCACTCGCAACGAAACTAATCGTTCGCAGCTTACAAACTTGGCCATTGGCCTCGGTTCAGAAGATGCCCCCAGGTTAAAATCCCCCACATTTACTGGGCACTTTTATGGTATTTTACGTTTTTTATCGATTTTGTGGGAATCAAGCGAGCTATCACGTCTTGTAAAAAAAACGTGCAAAATAATCTTCTATATTTATTTCTTTAGATAAAACAAAAATTTCCATTATAGTACGAAAAATCTAAAAAAAAATTTTATTTCCGATCAAAAAACGTGCTTCCGCTTGTTTGATTTTTTTTGTTGTTAACGAACTCGACGGATTTAGACAACCAAACGAGTGTACCACATTTGGACAAAATCGGACCTAAAATGCGGCCGATATAGTGCGAACACATATTTACATAAAATGTTTAAGGACACACAAAAACGTGTTCTGGGGACCATGATAGGTGCTCTTTGACCTCTTCAGACCTTAGGTCTCGCCATAAGAGTGACTGCAATAACTCGTCTTTCGTATAGAAATTCGCTAATAACTGAATAAGTATAAAATCGCAAAAACAGCCAGTACAGTTTACGACACATATTGTAGAAGCGACGAGAAAAAATACACATAAAAGTACAGGTTAAAGTTCAGCCATTTTGGTTAGGTCGAAACTAAAGAAACTGTAAACTTCACTGGCACTGAAAGAAAACAAATAATAAAAATCGTAAACAAAAACGTATAACAGTAGACATTTCTCGTAGAAAATAAATAAACTTACTTAAACTGCTGCAACGACAATGTATAGCATAAATAATTACAACGTTGCCTCATTTATACACAGGGTGTATAAAAAACCTTTCCGGAATTCGGGATATGATTCCTCATATTGGCATGAAGTTTAACCTAACAATGATATATCTCAAGAAAAATAAACGATTAAATCCAATCATGCGTTTCAAAATGGCGGCTGTTTGAAAATTTCAAACCTAAATTACTCAAAACCGTACGTTTTAACAAAAAATGTCGAGACACATGTTTTGTAGCGCTTTTGATTCCCTATCGGATGGTGTAACTGTCAAAACAATCGGATGAAGGATTAAAGCTAAGTTAAAAGGTAATGACAACAAATGTCCATACAATATTGTAGTATTTACTGTGTTGCGATCCTTCATCCGATTGTTTTGACAGTTACACCATCCGATAGGGAATCAAAAGGGCTACAAAAAAGGTGTCTTACATTTTTCGTTAAAATTTACTGTTTTGGAGTAATTAAGATTTGAAATTTTCAAACAGCCGCCATTTTGAAACGCATGATTGGATTTAATCGTTTATTTTTCTTGAAGTATATCATTGTCAGGTTAAACCTTCATGCCAAGTTTTAACTCAATCAGTCAAACCATTCTCTAGATATGAATTATTTTGTACAAAAAACAAAATGACGGATATCTGGAAAACGAAGCGTTTTCGAACCTATGTTTACAGGAACATTTTTCTTACTTTTTGTATGAGGAATCATATCCCAAAGTCCTGGAAGGTTTTTTTTTATTCACCCTGTATATTCTTAAGTTGGTTGCTATGGTAATTAATGTAAATGTAACCATCAAACTTGTGTTGATAATAGGCCACACCTAGAATTTTGGGTTGCTTACCTTTTGATTCAAATCAGCTGTTATATGGCTGGGAGTGAAACCACGTAATTTGAACATTTTTAACCCTTAACATCCTTTCTTAGTGAACTTCTACATACTGGTATGAAGATACCAGGAACATTTTAAGGCTCTAGTTATCATAGTTTTGGCTGTACATTGATTGAATCAGTCAGTGAGTCTGGCATTCTTTAATATACAGTGAGTATAAAAGTCCACCCCCCCCCTTAATTTTTTTGCTTGTTAAAAGAAAGAAATATCTTTTGGGGAACGATACTAACTTAGCCCAAATTATCTTTTGAAGCAATCTGAAATTTTGAGTGTCCCCTAAAAATGCGGGATTTTAGGTTAAATGGAAAGTATGGCCATGTGATACCTCATTTTAAAGGTCTATTTAAGAGTAGGGAAATAAAAATCGGACCACCCAAAACAAAATGGCGGCCCTAAACGTGTTGAAATAAATCGACATAAAGTTGCTAAAATCTCGAAAAGAAAGACTTTTTGGGAAAAATTTCAAGAGACAAAAAACGTTTATTTCAAAGTGCTTGACCTAAATAATTGCTCCCTAATCGATTTTGTAAATTTTATTTTTTACAAAATTTTCTAAGATGGAGGAGTAAAAATAAAAATTACGAAATCGATTGTGCATTTATTTCTTACAAGATACATAGAAAAAGTAAACTAGATTTGCATTTTGTCACGTGCTGCCAAGGGGTGAAAATGTGATAACAAACCCTAACAAATAAATATAAGACATAATATTGGAATTTAATAGTAGGGTCTATGTATATAAAATAACCTGTTTGCATTTGCTTCGACGCGAGTCACCGCAGGGGGCTGAGCCCCCTAGTCTGTTATAACACTTAAATTCGAGGCGATGATAACCACCCAGATTTTTGGCCTATAAAAAAAAACTTAACTTCTGGCAAATTTGTTAATAAAAGTCTTTCATTTTTCCAAATATTATGATTATGTCTGTGCAGTATTGTTTACATACTTGACGTTGACAGATAGGCAGATATTTTACCTTTTCTGTTATTTTATTTGCTCGTTAATTCGCAAGATTTATTGATTAAGGCCGATTTCCCTAAATTAGCACCAAACCTACTTCAACGGCAAAACGTGATGATTTGCACGATTACAAAGGCTACGGCAATTAGGGCAGAAATTCGTTTAAAATTACCTTTGAAAACAACGGCGTTATCGTGCCGCTAGACACGCAAACAAACGAACCAACTTTCCTCGTTAGTTTATAGACTTGTAGATAAAACCGAAAATAATAAACAATTATTACTATGCGGTTATAAGCTGCAGAAAATAATTTAGTTTAATACGCGATCATCACAAACAAATAATAATTCGACCATCACGCAGCTGGACCGCTCACGTGAGTTGAGCAAATTTCCAAAACTAAGTTTATATGCTTATGTTTTAGGGTTTCAACCAGCAATTTGAAAAATAGGTCTACTCACGAATGCGTTGAACAGCTGTCTGTGTGTACGCAATATATTAGTAGAATTTGTTTCCTCCTAGTGGCCTCGCGAGTTTGCACCACTTGGCTTCGAACCGGGTGCTTTTATGGTATTTTACGTTTTGGTCGATTTGGGGAAACCAAGTGAGCTAAAAGATCGCGTAAAAAACAAAATATGAAGAATAATATTCTACATTTATATTATTAGAAAAAACTCTAAAAAAATGTCATTCTCGTACTAAAAATGTTAAAATATAGTTACTTCCGGTCAAAAAACGTACTTCCGGTTGTTGGGTTTTTTTTTGCTAACGAACTCGTCCGAGCGTCATAGACAACCAACACGTGTACCAAATTTGGACCAAATCGGACTTAAAATGCGGCCGCTAGAGTGCGAACACACATATATGAATTTTAATGACACCCCAAAACGTGTTCTGGGGATATGATCGGTGCTCATTTGCTACTCCTGACCTTGGGTCTCACCATAAGGGCCACTGCAATTGCTCATTTTTCCTATGGAAATCCGCTAACTAGGATTTGAAATAATAAATTCAAAAACCAGTGGACACGCCTATGCCGGTGTTCCTGTATCAATAATTCTTCCATGGTGCTGAACCGCTGACATAAGTTGAGATTGAATTTCCAAAATTAAGTTTATATTATGTTTTAAGTTTATAACCTACTATTTGGGAAATTGATCTACTCACGAAGGCGCTGCCTCTGTGTAGGAAATATATTAGTACCAGTAGAATGTGTCTGCACCTTAGCCTCCAACCCGGGCTTGCGAGTTTAAACCTCGACCTTGCTCCGCTTCGCTCACAGCGTACAAACTCGGCCATCTTCCTCGTTAAAATCTCCCACATGGATTTTAACCACTTACTTTTATGGTATTTTACTGGAAGTATCTCCAATACATAAAACACTGAGTGCTTCGCACGCCAACCCCACGGTAGAATCCACCACATGGCTTTGAACCGGGTTCTTCTATGGTATTTTACGTTTTAATCGATTTTTGGGGAACCAAGCGAGCTATAAGGTCGTGTACAACATCAAAATGTGCAGAAAAACATCCTACATTTGGTTTTTTAGATAAAATTCCAAAAAAGTTCATTCTGATACGAAAATTCTAAAAAAATAGTTAATTAAGGTCAAAAAGCGTGCTTCCGATTGTTGGATATGGCTAACGAACTCGTCCAAACGACTTAGACAACCGACGCGTCGCGACGTGTGCACCAAATTTGGACCAAATCGGATTTAAAATGAGGCTGTAAGATTGCGAACACATAATATACATATAAATACTGAATACATATAAATACATATACTGAAAACGTGTTCTGGCGACCATGATCGGTGTTCATTTACTTATCCCGACCTTAGGTCTCACCATAAGGGTCACTGCATGGCCCATCTTTCATATGGAAATTCGCTTATAACCATCAACATAATTGAGACCCGTATAATGTCATCCATTTTTAAAAAAACAACAAATAAACGAACATTTACTGCTTTTAAAGCTTGTTCCAAAATTGTTTAAAATTCAATTCAAAATTCGACACTCAAGACGAAGACACCGACAAGGGCAACCCATTGTGCAGCTTTTTGGCAACTTTTTTCACGAGCATTTTTAAAGAATTGTCAATAAAACGTATAAATATTTTCTTAGTGTAATGGACCAGATATGATGACGTGTTTGCGGTTTTCGGAAAATAAGAAAACCTTCGAAAAAAAAATACGGATTCTACTCTTCTACAGAATTTACTACGGAAATTGAGAAAGACAGAAGCTTCTCATTCCTGGATATATAAATTACAGTGAAGGACAATAACCTATCCTTTAAAGTACACAGAAAGAATACGCACACCTACAGATTTATTACTAAGTAGGAGATACCTCTGCGTGCACTGCACGCCATTCCCGTTGGAACCTTCTATACACATAATCATGTTATGTTTTCTTTATAATAAAGGATTAATAATAACCCCAAATATAAAATGGAAAAAATGTTAAATATTCAAATCAAATTATTTTTGATATTTTATAACAGCAGTTGTAATAAAGGCTAAAAGAACCAGCAAGGCTCAGGTCTACACTTTAAAAAAAACCTAACCTAAAAGTTATAAATACAAATAATTGCTTTAAAGTTTGAAATCAGCTGTTAATGGAAATATTGGAGCAAACATCTGTAAAAATACATACAAATAATACGCACACAGACAGATTTATTACTAACTAGGAGAGACCGCTGCGTGCTCCGCAGGCCACCCTCGTCGAAACCTTCGATACACATAATTACGTTATGTTTTCTTTATAATAAAGGTGTAGCATTATTAATAACCCCAAATCTAAGATGGCATATAATGTTAAATGTACAAAACAAATGATTCCGTATATTTTAAAACAGCAGTTATAATAAAGGTTAAAAGAACCAGCAAGGCTCAGTTCTATACTTAAGGGTTTGCTGTAGTGGCGGCCATCTTGAATTTTTATCCCATAAGAGCAATGTTAAATTTCAAACCATTTATTTCGTTTACTTTTTATCATAAAATTGTTTGCAAAGTCTCATTTTAAGCACAGTCACAAAACGCATCCGTCTTGCAATTTACATTTTTTAAAATGCTTTTGATTTGTTATGTAATTGGCATTTTTTAAATACAAAGTTTGATTTTTTTTCCCAACACAATAAAAAATTAATAATGAAAAATAATTTGCAAGCCGGATCCGAAATTTTACAAAGAATATTCAGGTTTTTTTTTCAACACTCAATTACAAATGACAGACTTATACAATGGTTTGAAATGTGGCAGTATCAAAGCGTTCAGCTGCAAAAAATTGCCCTGTTTAGATAGGGATACAGTGAGAAACGGTTGCGTTTCCGGTTGCTTTCTCGTTTACTGGAGCAAACCCTTAAACAAAAACCTAACCTGAAAGTTAAAAATAGAAATAATTGCTTCAAAGTTTGAAATGAGCTGTTAATGGAAATATCGGAGCAAACGCCTCATTGAAAAATAAACATATGTATTTAGTATGGCGCTCCCATTGGCGTAAAATATTTAGTACAGTTTACATTTACGTCTAACAAAGGCGTAATTTTTTCAAAAAGTATATAAAAACACGCGTGTATTCAAATGAAAATTTGTGTCCAAATTTCGAAGCAATCGATGAAGAACTTCCGGAGATTTAAGATTTTGAACAAACATTTACATTTTGATTTTTATAGACAACTGCGTGCTCCGCACGCCAACCCCGTTGGCCCCTTCTGTACACATAATTATGTTATGTTTTCATTATAATAAAGGTGTAGGATTAACAATAACCAAAAACCTAAGATGGTGAATAATGTTAAAAGTTCAAATCAAATTATTTCTTATGTTTTATAACAGTAGTTATAATAACAGTTAAAAGAACAAGAGAGGCTCAGGTCTACACTTTAATAAAAACCTAGCCTAAAAGTTAAAAATAGAAATAATTGCTTCAAAGTTTGAAATCAGGTGTTAATGGAAATATTAGAGCAAACATCTGATTACGGTATCAACAAAATCATATCTATTTATTAGTTACTAGGGGAGACCCCTGCGTGCTCCGCACGCCAACCCCCAACCTAACCTTCTAAAAACATATGTTATGTTTTATTTATAATAAATATGTAGGATTAATAACAACCTCAAAACTAAGATGGTAAATAATGTTAAATGTTCAATTTAAATTATTTCTTATATTTTATAACAGCAGTTATAATAACGGTTAAAAGAACCAGCAAGGCTCAGGTCTACTCTTTAAAATCTTAACCTAAAAGCCAGAAATACAAAAATAATTGCTTCAAATTTTGAAATCAGCTGTTAATGGAAATATTGGAGCAAATATATTATCTGTTATTTTATTCAATTGGTTGCTATGGTAATAAATGTAAATAGATGTGTTGGTTTATCATTCTAGGCCTAACCTAAGAATTTTTCGTATTAAATTTATAAATATTGAAATAAAAAAAGGTTTTTATCGAAATGAATTAATTATAGCCTATGTTACTCAGGGATAGTGTAGCTTTTTATTAGTAAAACTATTTTTTCAATCTGTTCAGTAGTGCCAGAGATTACCCCCTACATACAAACAAACAAACAAACAAACTTTAAATCTTTATAATATTAGTCTATGGTAATAAATGTAAATACATGTGTTGGTTTATCATTCTAGGCCTAACCTAAGAATTTTTCCGATTAAATTTATAAATATTGAAATAAAAAAAGGTTTTTATGGAAATGAATTATAGCATATGTTACTCAGGGATAGGGTAGCTTTTTATTAGTAAAACTATTTTTTCAGTCGGTTCAGTAGTGCCAGAGATTACCCCTTACGTACAAACAAACAAACAAACATTACCTCTTTATAATATTAGTATAGATACCATTGGCGTAAAATATTGAGTACAGTTGGCAACATTTTTCAAAAAGTAGGCCTATATAAAAACACGCGTGTATTCAAATGAAACTTTGTGTACAAATTTCAAAGCAATCGATGAAGAAGTTTCGAAGGTTTAAAGATTTTGAACAAACGAGCATTTACATTTTTATTTAGCCTATATAGATAACCTACACAAAAGAGCGGACTTCAACTCTGTAATGGTTCACCGGGTAGCCAATTTTCAATTGTATGCCTTTAAATACATACAGTATATGAACGGTAATGGATGGGATTATAACAAGAGATATTCCTTACCTTAATTCTCCTTATTGGATCATCATTGACTTTTTGAATGCCTCGTCAAGTTCGCTTCGCTCCACTGAAACAATTCAAAAGTAAAATAAGGTAACTTTTATAAACATGAACAACAAATCTACGTAACTATTTGTTAAACACTACCTTCCGGATAACACTATTTTCAAAATGTTTAGCAGTGATAATACCTTGTAAAAGACCTACTGTTTGTGTATTTTATTAATGTCAATCATCTGGTCTCACATAATATATTGTTTCCTTTAGTTGGTAACTAGTAAGCCCTCGTGCAAAATCACAGGCAGTTTAATTAGATGCACATCAGAAATACATCATTCAAACAACAAACTATTTAAAGACAACTTTAAGACCCACTTATCTAGGCCTACATAGCTATGCCGACGGGAATTTTTAACTCGGTAAATGTGTACAATAATAAGGATTTTAAAACTGTTGGCCTATTTGTTAACCATTTTTATTTATATACGTTATTATATATTTAAAGAAAGATAAAAATACTATATTTTAATTTCGTTTTATTTCATATTGATAGATCAAATTAATGATTTAGAAGTTATTAATATTATAGAGAATAAACTAATAATCGAATTATGTGTATATGTTAAACGAAGATGTACGAATGTTTCCGAAGTTAAACGAATAGTTATCTCTTCTTTCAATTTGTGTAAACAAATATATTCATGATAAAAGGTTGTATTTATACACAGTTTATAACCTCAAAGCAAATACTATAACGTACTTATTGTAGCAAACATTAGTTCTATAACTCATATTTAAAAAAATCAACTTCACAAGAAATTATAACAATTGAATTTGTAAACATAACCCCAAACTATAATCTACACTATTTTTGTGTATTACAGGTGATGGATGAAATCAGCTGTTATATTATATGTTACTCACGTACGTACACTCGTTTTTATAGCAGTTACAACAAAATATTTTTGAATTTTGATTATTGCTTATTTAAACAATAGCTGACCAGGCAATGCTTCGCTATTTCATAATTATTTTGTGAAATAAACGCGACAAATTGTGGTAATTTTGTGTGATATGAATTGTAGGTTCTAAACCATGTCATTTATACCACTTCATAGCTGTACACCATTTACATGTCGTCTTAGGACCTAGTTCAACTGTTTTGTCTTTGTGATTATAAGTGTTGCAGTTGTAGTGAAACCCTGACATTGATTTTTCAAACCATGGAAGCACCTTCATGTGACATCTTTTAGAATTGTATTTTTGAACGGCAGCCATTTTGACCTGGGGATTTTGTTGACTGTACTTTTTGGAAGCCTCAAGATGCACGGCAGGATTTTTTTATTGTATCTTTTGACAGCCTCGCGATTTACGGCGGGATTTTTTGCATTGTATCTTTTGAGAGACTTCCTATGTGCTTTAGCACGATTAGTATTATAAAAACGTTTTCACTGTTTTTTCCCAGGTTTCTGGGTGGTTTGAACAATGGAACAATGACCTGACTCAACAGTATCAGATGACAAACACGGTTCTGTCGACGGAGACTGAGAGTTTTGGAGATCATTGTCTGAAAGCTGCCCAATTTTCCCAATATTATCCTAAGCAATATAAGAGGGAACGGGAGTATCAGGAATATAAAGGTTTAGAGGAATAAGAACATCAAAATGATAAGCCCCGTGATTTAGTCCCTTTGAACCCCGCCCCCCAAACCCCCCTAAAATTTTGAATTTTTTTAACACCTTTCTTAGCACCTATAGCCCTAGAGGAAGCTACATACCAAATTGCGTTCCAATCCGTTTAGTAGTTTTGGAGAAAACGTGATTTAGTAACTTTGACCCCAAACCCCCCTAAGATTTCGATTTTTTTTTTTTTAAACCTTTCTTAGTTATCACCTATGGCCCTGGATGAAGCTGCATAACAAATTTCGTTCCAATCCGTTTGGTAGTTTTGGAGAAATCGTGATTTAGTAACTTTGAACCCCAACTCCCCCTAGATTTCGTATTATTTGAAACCCTTTCTTAGTGAGCACCTATGGCTCTAGAGGAAAGGCCCTGTTTTTTGGCCCTAGAGGAAGCTACATACCAAATTGCGTGCCAATCCGTTTAGTAGTTTTGGAGAAAACGTGATTTAGTAACTTTGACCCCCAAACACCCCTAAGATTTCGATTTTTTTTAAACCTTTCTTCGTTAGCACCTATGGCCCTAGAGGAAGCTACATACCAAATTTCGTTCC
>JAGFPH010002252.1:70635-84916 GCA_018207615.1 Philaenus spumarius | reverse complement strand
GTTCACAACAGCATTAACTTGACACACAACCATACAGACATAAAAAAACATAGGCTTGATAATAACATATTTTTGCCAAAATATTATACTCTAAATACATAAATATTTACATTAAATTAGGCTACGTAAGCTGTTAACCCTATAAGCGTCAGGCGACGAGAATCCTCGTCGATTGCGTTCGGCTACATACCGGCATCCGAGTGTCGACGAGAATTCTAGTCGATACATTTAAATCAAAATTGGTGCATAAAAAACAATAGTAAGTATGTCATATTATATATCATTGTACTCAGAACATTCTGACGGATAATGTCGTATATTGTTTATTACACTATGACATATAACTATCTCGCAAAAATACAAAAAATTTCAAAACCTGACAAAAGAGTTAGTCTGTCTCGTGACAGCAAGAAATAAACGGAGTTATCCTCGTATTTTATCATAGACTAAATATTGTCTGACAAACAAGTTAGTTATGTCATTGCATAGATCGAGACCTAGTCTTTCCAGTCATATTGTTTTTAGAATCAGTTCTGTGGCTGAGATTTGATTTTTATATCCGTCTATGTTTTCGACTATGTTTCGACAGTATAAAACAGGCATTGGGTTTTTTATGTTTATCTATAACTAATATTGGTGAATTGGTTATCTATTGTACATCATTTCCTTCGTAGAAACATTTCCTACAAAGAAATATAAGTTTGATGGCTGATGGTAGAAATTATTTGTAGACACATCTGCTTTGAAAAGGACGTTTTAGTTCTGATGCTGGTGTCGCCATTGTATTGTGCCTTACGTTCTGAGTGGGTAGTGAATTAGTTTTGTGATTTGTGTGAGTTACTTTGAATTATTTTGAATTAGTGAGTTTTGTAATAGTGAAGTGAAGTAACGTATTTAATTATATTGCAATTAAAAGTAGTGCAGTATAATTAAATATAGACCAACGCCTATTTTGTTTGCAAAAATATTCCCCTTTTTTTACAGTTTCATATAAAGAACGTTTTTTTCTACATGTTGTATATTTTAGATTTATAATTAAATAATGTATAATACTTTTCCAAAACCTTTACTTTTGAAAATTTGGTTTTCAAATTTATTTATTTTTCCTATCGAAAGGTAAAAAAGTTACAGAATTTTTTTTTTAATATTTGATTTGTATAGCAATGTTTCTCATACTTTCCTAAACAATAAAATATAATAATATTATACATTTTACTTGAATGGGCTACATTCCACAGAGTTTTCAATATGTATAGGTCAAATTATGAAAGTTGCTCATTTTTGTTATTTTACCCCAAAACATTGTTTTTTTTTTTTTTTTTTTTTTTTTTAAGTAGGTTAATTTTTTTTCATTGTTTCATGTAAATAATGGGTCTACATTTTGTATTTATAATTACATTTTGTTTAGGTATTTTTCCAAGAGTCCTACTTTTGAAACTTTTGTTTACCAATATATATTTTTTCCGTTCAAAACAGAAAATAAGCTGGAAAAAAATTTGGTAAGTATTTCATCTATACAGCAACGTTCTCCATACTTTCCTGAACAATAAAATGTTTAATAGTGTACACTTTACTTGAATAGGATACATTCTAGAAGCCACGATGGCCGTGGTTGTTAAGGCGTGAAAGATTTATCAATCGTTATGGCAACCATCAATGGAAAAGTTCCGGGTTCAATTCCCATTGACCCCGAATAATTTTCTAAATGGTTTCTTAACAGACATCATTGGCTGCGGTTCGGATTCCTCGTAAAACTGTAGGACCCGTCTTCATTAGGCTTAAAGTACAAAACAGCAGGACGTTAAAAAAAGGATACATATTATAGATGTTTTAAGTGATAATGTGTACATGCAATAAAAAAAGTGTTTTACAGAGGTATATCTAGCAGAAATTGACATGACGCTTATAGGGTTAAATTTCCTTCGATAATTTATTGTGCCAACTTCAATAACTTAGTATAATATTTAAATTATGTGTAGGCCCTAGTAACTGGTTTGTTCAACCCGGCATTCTATACCAACACTGTAAACACAACAATATTGTAGGACCATGTACTATACAGTACTGTTATTATCTTTAAATTAACTATTATCCTTATTATTTTGACAGTAACACCATTCGATATTAAATTGAAAGGGCTTCAAAAAATATCATGACAGTTTTTGTTAAAATGTATGGTTTTTTAGTAACTAGTAGTTCTGTGAACAGTAGACCTCGCTCGTTAAAATAACAAATGTGGTTTTGAGCTTAGGTTAAAAATAATGTGCCAGTAAGGAAGTAAGCACAAGGTTTAGCCAGCGAAACATTATTTTACAATTCCCGCGATTCCGGGATTTCTAGTTCTCGTTTTTTTCTTTTCTTGAGCTTAATTGCTAAAGATTTTCTTTTAGAGGCATTATGTTTTATTTAGGTTAATAATGCGTAAGATAGCTAAAAATATCAAGTTATAGAGGGAAAACATATAATTAAATATTTAAATACTTAAATAAGTAAAACTTAACAATGTATTTACAGTTCCATAACTTCCATATCCTATTCCAATATTAGAAATAATGAAAACAAACGATGTTAAAACGTGATAGTGATATCAACTTTATTCTCAACCCATGTACAACACTTCTCACGGTGTCCAACGGTCATTTTTTGTATGGCCTTATCGCCGAGCGGTTTCATTTGTTTCATCTCATTTTGTAATTCAAGTAAAGCTAAGTCAAATACTTTTATGAAATTTACAAGTATTCAGTGTAATTCTTTGATTTATTCTCTACACTTTCTTATCCCCTACACTTTCTTATTATTATATGCCATTTTTTGCAAAGGATGTATTCCTAAATTACTATTCAAAACAGGCCTAGTTTTGTTAGCAGTCTTGTAGTAGGAACATAAAAACTGGTGTTTTCAAAATAAGAAATTTGAAATTGATAAATATTTTTATATAATTCTATTTAGAACTAAATTACGAAACGATTTTACATTTATGAAAAAATTACAATAATTTTTACTACTTTTTATGTAGGCCTAAAGATGAACTTTTTCCTTTCGTTACTGAACATGCTAATAACTAATAAATGTTTCTTGATCTAATAACTTTGTTAATTTTACTTCAATCATTTTTTACTGGCATATATGAATTCTTTGGACCTTTATCTACAAAAAAGCTATGCAACACTTTTGAGTTAGTTTAGAATAAACGTATAAAAACATGGTTGAAATACAAAAACTTGGACGATTTTTAACAAATTTGAAGTTTACAGCCATTATGTGAGCTTACCGTTAGAGATACGGAAAAAAATCAGGGATACAATTTTGTTGAAAATCAAATTTGCTTAAGCAAAATGTCATTAGTTTTTAAATTCGACTTACGGTTAAGCCACAAATTGGCTTTGGAAAAAAGCTTACACTGAGAGAAATGGTGCGGCCGCCATTTTATTTTACTTAAGTGGTTAAAAATGAAAAATGGAAAAAACCTTATATATACCGTACATGGCTCGGCCTAGGAATAAGGAACATTCATGCAAAAAATCATCAAAATCGGTCAAGGCCGATATAACCGTAATAGTGAGACAGACATACAGACACACAGACATACAGACACACAGACGAAATGCCGAACGGTCGAGTTAAAACGGAGACCTCGCTTTGCTCGGTCAATGAAGGTTTTAAATTTTCAAACATTCGCCATTTTTAAACGCATCATTGGATATAATCTCTTTTTTTTAAATATAGCATTATTTCTAGTTTGAACTCAATCAGTCAAACATTTCCCTGGATATGAACTATTTTGTTAAAACAAAACAAATGGAGGATATCTGGAAAAAACTAAGATTTTCCGGTAGGCATACTTATATAATTACAATTAGGCCTATAGTTGCAAAATGCAACTAAACATATTTCTTAGATTCTTTTACTATTGGTCTAAGTTTGAAATAGCATTCAACTTCCAGATTGGTAATTTTTCAACAAATTTTTATTTTAAATCGTCCTACAAAATCGTGAAAACGTTACATCCTTTAAGTTGTCATGTACAATTATCCAATAGCTCGATACTTCCAATGAAAATGATTGCATGAAACTGGTACAATGACAATAATTCTAAACGAATACCATAAAATGAGCATCACGTGATTTTGGTTTACTTGTACTAACATATGGTGTAAGTTTTCCCAACTCAAACACAATGCCCACAGCCATCAATCAGTTGCTTTAAATAATAAACGGTACCAGTAACTGGCACATACTTTCTCACAAACATAATATTTAAATTATTAACACGTTCACTGATAAAGTCGCACATGTGAGCTTGACACTGAACACTATGAACATGTCTATGCAGACTTAATTGACATGTTTGGTGCAAATTTGTTCGAAATCAATCGAATACTTTTCTATCTAATTTTGCCAAAAATCCTTTTTGGACTCAGGGGGTCCCAACGGATATTTCCACAAAAATCTCAACATCAATTTTTTTTGCGATCACTTTACTTTCTCTATACTAAAGTATAGTGAGAAAGTAAAACTGGATTTCACAAATCGCCTTGAACCAGTAACACACAAATCAATGGCGTTCCGCTTCGAAGCTTATAAAATAAATCAGTCCCGATTCTACAAACTAAATATAAATCGAAGAGGGTTTTCGTCGGAGTTATTTATTATACCGGAAAGTTTATTAGTGAAATTCTTTAGAATTCAGTAAGACTTGTATCGACTGATCCATCCATCTATATGAATAACATTCTTTGTGCTGAGTGAATGACTGACTGGCATAGAATCAACGTTCATATACAAGTAGGAAAATTTAAAGGTATACTAGTTGACCTGGCAATGCTTGATTTAATTTTAAGGGTGGTTAAGTGATGAAGGGGGTGGTTAGGAGAGGGGTGGTTAAAGGGGAATTTTAAGGGATGATACCAGTTCATCCCTTTCACTTAAGTAATCGAACAACATGTTTTTTGTATCCTATATTCTTAAATGAGCAATAATTGTATGTTTTTGCAGAATTTAATTTCGAAAACGGCTCTAAGGATTCCCTTGTAATTTGGTACATAAGTTATTTGTTACCCAAAAAGACTGTTGGACTTATTGAAAATTACCGGAAAACTCGTTTTCTACATCTTTTTCTCAAATTAAAAAGTAAAATTTGTCCATTTAAAATACACAGCACAGCTGATGCATAATTTGTCCATTTAAAATACACAGCACCTGATGCATAAATGTTTCAATGCCAATACCATAATCAGATGTTTCCTTTAAAGCTGTGTGGTAGGCCTAATGTGTATCAGTAGTTACCATATCAACTAATAAATCTTATCTTCTAAAGTGAGAGATAATTGTTTGTCTGCTAAATGGATCTGGAATCTCCGTCTAAGGATTTTTGATTTTTTGATTTTATATTATGCTTTTGGCCACGAGAAATCGATTGGAAATGGTCACCAGTCTGGGAAAATTCGTTTTCTACGTCTTTTTATTAAATTAAAAAGTGAAATTTGTTCATTTTAAACAATACAAAGAACAGCTGATGCAAATGTTTTCAATGCCATTACAATAATCATCTGCTTTCTTTTAAACTGTATATTTTATTAGAGGTAAGCCTAAAATGTTGTATCTATTTATAGTTACCATGGCAACGAATACATAATAAACATACCCTTTATTTAGTTGTTTAATGTTATAGGCCTAACCTAAACGATGTTCACGGAAATTTGCAATAATAGTAGTTATTGACGTGAGCGAACTAGGCCCTAGGAATAAATCGATATTGAAATAATACTTTAATTTAGGCCTGACTTATTTCTGAGGCATAGCGTTGAGATTGTGGTTAATCCTTTAAACTGTATTTTTATTACAGGTAAGCCTAATGTTGTATATACCCTTTATTTAGTTGTTTAATGTTATAGGCCTAACCTCAAAACTCAATAATCCAATATTTATTATTGAAATCATAGCCCTGCTTATAATCGAGCTTTAGCTCGGTCTCCAGGTACTATCATATAACACAGACGTTAAACAACAACACCTTCTAAAACTTACCCTTTATTAATTAAGTTGTGAAATGTTATAGGCCTAACCTAAAAAAATCCTATATGGTATTTACACTCATTTAGGGTACGTTAAACTATAAACAAAGAACAATGTTTAAATACATTTTAGGTTTAAACACAAACCTAACATACTTTGCAGTTTCCATGATGTTTAATACTGTACATTGAGTATGTTTATCACTTACATACCTGATATATACTTCAAAATAAGATAAAAAATTTAACAAATTTTTTTTAAATAGTCAATCGATAAAAACATATCAATTAAACATATTTATTAAAATATTTTAATAAAATAATCTTTAAAGATAATTTTATAATTTGCTTTATCGGGGATATAAAACAAAGCTAGAGTTTAGCTGATGGTATCATAACCAGATCGTAGATCGGCTTCCGGCTAGTCCTATTACTTTAAATGAGCAATTCTTGTTATCTATCTTTGTATCTGTCGCAGATCTCGAAAACGGCTCTAACGAATTCAAAGAAATTTTGTATTTATTTTTAGTTTTGATTTTTAAGTACACCCATATAGTTGTATTTCGTGTAAAAACACAATTTTGTGAGAAAATCTAATTTAAAAGTTGAAAAATTAATTTTAACATAGGGTCTTATGGGTTTCCATGTTGGTTACAAAATAACAACGAAATAGTAAATAAAGCGATCAAAACAGCTGTTTATAAACAAGCCAATTTATACTGTTTTATCAGGTGTTCATTGGATAGTTTTTAATTACTGCTAAAAACATGTTTATCCTAAAAGTAATGTTATCTGCTCAGAAGTATAATGTAAAGAATAGTGTTGTATTTCTTTGTAATTATAATAGAAATTACCTCTTTGTTTGTTTTTTTTTTATAAAGGAAATAACATGCTATTTAATTGTTACAGTTTGATATTTATATTGAAATTAATAATAACAATTATGTTTCTTCTAAAAAAGTGTATTCTGTTATTTCGTGCAAAAATATATAAACAAATAGAATATAAACAGGTTAGAATTTAGGAGAAACATGGCCTCCAGCCAATAGGAAACAAGACCTAACTTTAATGCACTGTATAGTTATAACTATACACTATCTAGTCACTGTATAGTTATGATTTGAAATGTCGTCTTATTAATTTATTATATATAATAACGATTTTAACAAAGAAACGTTCTGAGTAACAATAAGAACTACATATTGATACTATTTACAAGTATTAAATAAATAAACTTTTAACGTATTATTTAAAAAAAAGTGCATCAGTACGTTTACGCATGTACCAGTTATCGATAGTAGTGTATTGTGTCGATGATTTGGTATCAGCTGTTCCAATTAATCTAGTGAACTTAAACAATGAAATTTAGCGGTAACATAAGGATAGAATAAAACAGCGAAGACAAGATAAACTTTTCCTTAAAAATTAATGCCTATAAATTCTTATAATTAAGGAAGGTTTTTATTTGTATCGCTACTGATATTAAAATCAGCTGAACTCGATAATTTAGTTAGTGCTGTAAACGTAAACTACATCCGTTAAGAATATTACAGAGAACCTATAGGATATTTTGGGGGGAAAATATTATTAATATTATTGATCACAGTGTGATAAAGAGTATCGTTCATCACACTGGCCAAAAGTGGCTTTTCGATCCTCGCACATTTTCCACTTGAGCTCGTATCGAAAAGCGTCACTTTCGGTTCTAGTGAAGAAATATACTATTTTCATCGTGGCAGATAGCTTACATTGTTGAACTAAATATAATGTTGTTTTGGTTTCTATTGTTACCCAACTTATACACAACGTATCTTCCACGAGGATGTTTGTATTAATTATTAAGCCGAGTATGCTTTGTATTTGTACAAGCACGCTCTCTATTGACTGTGCAAAGCACTAGTTAAATAAACCAGCAGATCTAGCACGTACACAAATCCCAGCGGTGGTGTGGATATGCTGTCTTGTTTTCTAAATGACTTTATTGTTATAAAAGCTACAACTTCTTTTTCCGCGTGCCTAAGTACAGTCATGGAGTTTTATTTAAATACCAAAATAAGTAACCTTTTGTTTTGAACAGCTGTTTTATCTGATATAGATCTGGAACAAAAACAGCACATGTAGATACAATATTGCTCTGTTTACTGTGTTGGTGTAGGATGCCGGGTTGAACAAACCAATTATTACACATAACTTTACTTTTATCCTTCATCCGATTGTTTTGACAGTAACACCATCCGATAGGGAATTAAAAGGTTTTTTTAAATTAATTTAGCTTCATATACATAAATTGTACAGCTATACCCGAAACGGACCCATTACAGCTGTATACATAGATACAAAACTACAAAACATACATATATTTCTTATTTATTACTAACATTCAGAAGTTATCTGCTCCGTCCCCAATCGTTGACTTCTGCTCAGACGATCAGAGACGGCGCCCAAAACATAATATACAATGTGGCTGGTCAGCGCCCATCTACAGTACATGACGAGCACTGCACCCTCCAGCCTACAGCAATACAAGGAAGCAAGCAAATACACATCTTATTCCTAGACATCAATTCATACTTGTTATTCCTACAGCTTATAATTTATCTTAATCTATAGCCTTTATATGGAATATGCCTTTATGTATATTGCATGTGCCTTTGATATGCCTTTATTATGGAATTAACTTTTACTCAATAATACTGCCTTTATTTAATGTGCCTTTATTATGGTACTAGCTGGCCCGACCCGGCTTTGCACGGATAGAAAAATCAAAGTTAAATGTATATTAACAAAAAATATATTATATCATAAATATATTACAGTATGTATTTCTTATGGGGATTTTTAGTAACTTTGACCCCCCCCCCCCCCCCTCTAAAATATTTTTTTTTTTTTTTTAACTCTTTCTTAGCGAGCACCTAGGGCCTTAGAGGAAGCTAAATAATAAATTTCATTCCAATCCGTTCGGTGTTTCTTTTTAGTAACTTTGACCCCCCAAACCCCCTAAAATTTCGAGTTTTTTAAAACCCTTTCTTAGCGAGTACTTAGGGCCCTAGAGGGAAGCTACATACCAAATTTCATTCCAATCAGTTTGATAGTTTTAGAGAAATAGTGATTTTGTAACTTTGACCCTCCAAACCCCTCTAAAATTTCGAATTTTTTGAAACCCTTTCTTAGCGAGCATCTATGGCCCTAGAGGAAACTACATACCAAATTTCATTCCAATCCGTTCGGTAGGTTTTGATAAATCGTGATTTAGTAACTTTGGGCCCCCGAAACAACCCCTAAAATTTCAAACCCTTTCTTAGTGCTCGTTTAGAGCCTATAAAGAGTATTAGCGCCAAATTTCATGTTTGTAGGCCTCGTGGTTTTGGAGAAACTGTGATGAGTAAATGAGTCAATGGTATTTGGCTTTTATAAGTATAGATTAACTTTACTCAATATTTACTACCTTTATTTATTGACCAACTGAGCCACTATAACACAAAATAAACCTACTTACTCTAACCTATTACTACCCTATTCTAACTAAAATAACAACAATTATCCTCCCATTCAACTTTTGGGCCCTAACTTCTAATTTTGCCGAGTTCCGATGATAAGTTTCCTAGTAGGCGTCATTGCCTTCGCACTCAGGTCTGCTCCAGTAAACGAGAAAGCAACCTTAAACGCAACCGCTTCTCACTGTATCCCTATCTAAACAGTGTAATTTCTTACAGCTGAAAGCTTTGACATTGTCTCATTTCAAACCATTTTATAAGTCTATCTTTTGTAATTGAATGTTGAAAAAAAAAAAACTGAATATTCTTTATAAAATATCGGATCCGGCTTGCAAATTATTTTTCATTATTAATTTTTTATTGTGTTAGGAAAAAAATTCAAACTTTGTACTTACAAAATGTCGATTACATAACAAATCAAAAGCATTTAAAAAAATGTAAATTGCAAGACGGGTGCGTATTGTGACTGTGCTTAAAATGAGACCTTGCAAACAATTTGATGATAAAAAGTAAACGGAATAAATAGTTTAAAATTTAACATTGCTCTTATGGGATAAAAATCCAAGATGGCCGCCACTACAGCAGACCCTTAAGCCACGCGTCATTAGGGTCACCCCAGTCCGCATGGTTTTCTCTCAACATATCCAGTCTTCCAAACATCCGAGCGTCTAGTTGCAGTTCTATCCACTATGGTCTATTTGTCTATCTCAAATTTATACGCTTGCCTTAGTGACTCGCATTCCCTGCTACTAACATTATGACGCGGATCCCTTCCTGTTCTCGCGCAATTCGGTTATACAGGGTTGCTTTTATCTTGCTTGCATTCCTCTCGTTTCTGGCCTATGTTGTCACAATGTCCACATGTTAGCCTCTCTTGCCTGCATTGCTTCCCTATGTGTCCCGAAGCCATGGCACTGAAAGCACCTTCGCGTTACAGCTGTACCAGTCTAAGAATATCCTGATTTTGTCCAACAATATCTTCCTCATACGGCCCGTAACTTCCATTACCCAATTTACTTAAAGGGTCTCTCTTTTCCCGGTTTTAAATCTGAATTCCGCTTCCGATTTAAATACCTCTTCACTCATTTTAAGTTTATTGCCTACTAGGGGCTCTGCCCCTGGTAGCTTCGCGTCCCAATTCCGCCTCGGTCTTCAGCCTTCGCTTCGCTCGCATTTGGAAAATTTACTAAAGAATCTCGTTAATCTTTGGCTCGTTTGTACATAGGTGACCGAGCATAAATCGGCTGTTTTATTTGGCATTAAACATTATCTCCATAAGATTAACATGGGAAATTTGATGGATTGTTTGGCGGAGCTCCTTCTCGGGTTAATAGCGGCTAAAGGGATGATTGGATCTTGAATCTGACAGAAAATCTCTTCATTGAAATTTAATTTTCTACAACTTTTGTATTTAACATTTTTTGCTATCTCTTACCGTTTTCTTACTAAATGCGCTCAAGTGAGAAAATTAAGAAATAGAAAAAATCTTTCCCGCACAAAAGGTACTTGCAAAATTAAAAAATGTTAAATTCTGGCAATTTTCCCAGAGGTTTCTCGTCGAGAGCTTTAATTGAAGTATGAGGTCGAGGGGGGTACGATTACGGGAAGTGCCTAATAATTAATGTCAGTGAATCGGTGAAATCGTCTAGCTTTAAGGACTTTGGGCGGAGTTTCACTTCTCGGATGAATAGTGGCTAAATGGATGATTGGATCTTAAATCTGATGAAAAATCGTTAATCTGAAATTAAATTTTCTACAACTTTTGTATTTAACATTTTTTGCTATCTCTTACCGCTTTCTTACTAAATACGCTCAAAGTGAGAAAATGAAGAATTTGAAAAATCGAAAAAATCTTTCCCGCCCAAGAGGTACGTCCAAAATTAAAAAATGTTAAATTCTGGCAATTTTCCTTAAAGTTTCTCGTCGAGAGCTTTAATTCAAGTATGAGGTCGAGGGGGTACGATTACGGGAAGTGCCTAATAATTAATGTCAGTGAATCGGTGAAATCGTCTAGCTTTAAGAACGTTGGGCGGAGCTTCCCTTCTCGGATGAATAGTGGCTAAATGGATTATTGGATCTTAAATGTGATGAAAAATCGCTAGTCTGAAATTAAATTTTCTACAACTTTTGTATTTAACATTTTTTGCTATCTCTTACCGTTTTTAACAAAACGCGCTCAAAGTGAAAAAATTTAAAAATTTAAAAAATCTTTCCCGCCCAAAAGGTGCTTGCAAAATTAAAAAATGTTAACTTCTGGCAATTTTCCCAAACGTTTCTCGTCGAGAGCTTTAATTCAAGTATGAGGTATAGGGTAGTACGATTACGGGAAGTGCCTTATAATTAATGTCAGTGAATCAGTGTTACCGTCTAGCTTTATATAAGTAGACTAGCTGACCCGTACGGCGTTGCCCGTGGTGGTTGGTATTTTCAGTCTTTTTAAAGTAATTGTATTCTTTTTAAGTGTTCAGTCAGTGAGTGGTATTTGGCTTTTATATATATAGATCTTAAATAATAAAAGCACTATTGTCATAATAATAAAAGATCTGAAATTATGATTTTAGTAAATTTGATCCCCCCAAACCCCTCCTAAAATTTCGAAATTTTTCATACCCTTTCTTAGTGAGCACCTATGGCCCTGGAGGAAGCTACATACCAAATTTCATTCCAATCCGTTCGGTAGTTTTCAAGAAATCGTGATTTAATAACTTTGATCCCCAAACCCTCCTAAAATTTCGAATTTTTTCAAACCTTTTCTTAGTAAGCACCTATGGCCCTAGAGGAAGCTACATACCAAATTTCATTCTAATCCATTCGGTAGTTTTGAAGAAATCGTTTTTTTAACAACTTTTATCCCCCCAAACGTGGACAACCACAATGTGTACCAAATTTGATCCAAATCGGACTTAAAATTTGGCCACTAAAGTGCGAAAACACACAATATACAGTATTATATATATACATATGATTTTTAATGACTCCAAAAAACGTGTTCTGGTTAACACGTCGGTGCTCAATTGCTACTCCCCGACCTTAGGTCTTACCGTAAGGGTCACTGCAATAGCTCCTATGGAAATTCGTTTAAAATGCCTGTCATTCACCCAAAAAACTGTCAGTACGAACAGTCCCAAAACAATTTTACTTCCTGTAAAAAAAACGTGCTTCCGGTCGTTGGATTTTTTTCTTTTTGGGCTAACGAACTCGTCCGAGCCTCTTAGAAAACCAACGTGTGTACAAAATGTTGACCAAATCGGACGTAAAATACGGCCGTCAAGTGTGCGAACACATATATGCTTACCGTTTTTAATGACACCCCAAAACTTATTCCGGGGACTATGATAGGTGCACATTGACCAATCTCGCCATAAGGGTTACTGCAATAGGCCATCACATCTTTCCTATGGAAACTCAGTACTGTAATTGCATAGGGCAACAGAACAGCTGATATGAGTAATCATTGGTAGACAAGGTTAGTAGGTCAGTATTAAAGCAGAACTACTGGGGTGTTCCGATTGTTATAAGAAATGAAAAGATATGAATCAGTACATCTACTTTAAACCGAGCCTAAATAAATATTCTTTCAATCTACCTGGTAAGTGCGAGAGAGAGGGAGAGAGAGAAAGGGCGGAAGCAATTATATGATGCTCACAGTTAAGTAAACAACCGAGTCATGGACACTTGAATGACATTCTTTAATCAAATAGAATGAATCGAACAACAATATTGGCACACGGCCAAAACGAAGTATATTAGGCAAGTAGATAGCGATTTTCCGTGACTTTATTCCGGGAGTCTGGAAATCGATTTAATAGGATATTAATTTGGTCCCAAGTAATCGTAATCTGTCTTGCACCATCCCAGGAAATGAGCACGTTTGGGAGCCATAAACCCATACAACTTTGAAATTTTTTTGCTTATATCTTGAAAACGGTGCGCGCAAAAAAAAGTTATTACCGAATTTCATAGGAAAGATGAGCTATTGCAGAGACCCTTGTGGTGAAATCTATGGTCGGGAGTAGTAAATGAGCACCGATCATAGTCCCCGTAATAGGTTTTGGTAAAGATTGCGAACGGCGTGACCAGAGGTTTTTTGAAAATTTCTTCATATTATGAAAGAACACGTTAAACTGATTATAAAAGCAACAAAAATTTTGCCGGGAAATAATATTTGTAGGAGTTATGAAAGAAATAAAAGTTGAAATTATATAGGTTAAGTTTCGACTTTTCCGCCATATTTAACGTAATTATAACAAAATAAATCACTTCACATACACCAAATATGTAAGAATTAAATAAAGTAAACAATATTAACCCCAAAAGTATCTACAAAGCAAGAAAATGTGAAAATAATATAACACAACGTAAATTACCAAAACAAATACATCGAACAGTAGAAAGTACAGTTTAACAGCGTATTTAAAATGGAAATTAATCAACGTTGTCAAATCGAACAATAGGTTATTGTACTGAATAAGGTGTGTATAAATCAAGGTAAGTAGATAGTAAAGGTTGCCTCATGTGAGAAATATCAAAAAAAAGTGAGGTTTGAATTTGTCTACATGACTATGAGGCAACCTTTACTATCTAGTTACCTTGTGTATACATGTCTATTTCAAACCTGTGTACTACCTTTGACTATGGTAGTAAGATACATAATCAATGGTACTACTAAACAGCTGACCGCAACATTAGTCGTATTATCACTATTCACTTTATATAATTAGAATTAAAAAAAAACTAGAGGACTTACCTAAACTGTTCAGTCACAGTATTTTG
>JAGFPH010002252.1:45367-70625 GCA_018207615.1 Philaenus spumarius | reverse complement strand
ATTTGTATAATTATAATATTTCGTCGTATTATCACTTTATATAATTAGAATTAAAAAAAACTAGAGGTACTGACCTATACTGTTTAGTCACAGTATGTTGCCGATAACAGTATAATTATAATATTTCGTCGTTATTATCACATTATATTATTAGAATAAAAAAAAACTAGAGGTACTGACCTATACTGTTTAGTCACAGTATGTTACCGATAACAGTATAATTATAATATTTCGTCCTTATTATCACATTATATAATTAGAATTTTTTTTAAAAACAGGAAGAGTTCTAACTTAAACAGTTATTATTTTCTAATTTTAGGCAATATAGGAGGCACTGATAAACCCACTCAAATCTAATTGCAACCAATCTGGCAACCCTGTTCCTATCGCCTATTAAAATGGCTGTTCATTGTCTGTGTTAAATCCCATAAGCGATTTTTGGTTTGTTAATTTGTTATGTTATATTTGTTTTATAATGTTTATAATTGATTTTCCGTGATCAGTGAAGTGTCTAATTTCATTATATATATAGAAAAAGTGATATATAGTGTAATTCTATTAAAACCTGTAGTCACGACGTCCGAATCTAGAACCTAGGTTTTAGGGTATCATTAAAAATGATATATATAAACGTATAGAGGTGTTCCCACTCTAACGGTCGCATTTTAAGTCCGATTTGGTTTAAATTTGTTAAACACGCTGGTTAGACCACTGACGGTAGACAAAAAAAAAGAGGGCAAACATCGGACAAAATTCACATGTTTCTGATTTTTTGGTATGTTGTTAGGGTACCTACCAGTAGTGTAAAACCAAGTTTGCAGCTTCGAAAGACTTGTGCTGACTTCGTGGTGTTCGAAAAACCTCGAAATTTCCCCACTCATTTCAGTTTTAGGCCCGAAACTCCTAAAAGGGTGCTTCCTACGGAAAAAGTCGTTCTATCCTTTTTTTGAAGCAGTGAACATTTCCTACAATTTGAGCCCAACCTCAATTTTTTAGGTACAATCGATACGACCCATTTTAATTATTTAACGACCCTTTAATGGTGAATATGACATGTTTGTACTTTATGTGTTGTGTAGTGTTTTGTGTCATGTGATCATCGTCTGAAATGTTCGTCTTTGACAATGACAGAGGTATGTGTCGAAACTAGTAAGACCCAGCGGCAGTAGAGGGGAAATTAACAGGACCATTTGAAGGTTCGTTATTACATATTTAATTAAAGAAAGACATAAATATCTTGTTATTACTATCTATTCCATATTGATAGAACAAATGATTTAGAAGTTGTTAATATTATAGTGAAGTAATTAATAATCGAATAATTATTTTATACGAAGATGTACGAATGTTTCCGAAGCTAAACTAATAGATATCTCTTATTTAAATTTGTATAAGCGAATATATTGATGACTAGTGGACTCAGCAATGCTTCGCTATTGCTTGATTTAATTTAAAGGGTAGTAAACCATTTCATTACATTGACTTAAGTAATAGAATTGCAAAATGGTTTTTATGCCACTTAAGAATATACTAAACAAATTTAGATTTATAGTTTGTAAACCTTTATAGATAACTAGCTGAATACCCGTGCTTCGCTACAGGGAATTTGTTAGTTGTATCACTATGATTTATAATTAATTGTCATAGTATTCTCTCATTTTCTTTCATCTATTATTATTAAAGTGAATAGTAAAATTTATATTCAATTACTTTGGTATTTATTGTTCACTGGTTGCCCGTCAATCGTCTTCGTCATGGTATGTGTGCTAAATAAATTAAATAAATAAAAAATTTAGAGTGAAGAGCGTCTTTTTCTTCAACCGCTAAATCTACAGACTGGTAAATCACAGTCTTAGCTTGATGTTTGCAGCGTCTTTAATTGAGAATGCATAGATTGGGTTAGTTTCGATTAGGTTACGTCTTCAATATTTTCTTAAAATTAATAAGTTCCAAATTTCAGCTCTCTACCTTTAAGGAAAGAATACAAATTAGTATTTATTGTTTTTAGGGTTTGTTATTACATTTTCAACCCTTAGCAGCACGTAACGAAATGTACAACTGGTTTACTTTTTATGTGTATCATGTAAGAAATAAATGTACAAAATTTCAGCTCTCTAGTTTTAAGTAATGTATGAATATTAATACTTACTGTTTTTAGGGGTTGTTAACACATTTTCACTACTAGCAGCAAGTAACAAAATGTAAAAGTAATTTACTTTTCATATGTGTTTTGTAAGAAATATATGCAAAACATTTCAGCTTTAAGGAAAGTAAACAAACAACATATATTGTTTTAGGGGATGTTTCAACCCTTAAAGGTAAAATATTTTAAAATCCAATCTTAGAGCACCTATAGCAATTATGAGAAATATGTGAACCAAATATTTCACTTTCCTTAGCGGTATTAAATTAATATTTATAGTTATAATAGTTGTTACTAAATGTTCACCCCTTAGCAGAACGTGATAAAATGGTAAAACTGGTTTATTTTTTATATGTATCTTCTAAGAAATAAATGTAAAAAATTTCAGCTTTCTTGCTTTAAGGAAAGTATAACAAACAATGTTTATTGTTTTATGGGTTGTTTCAACCCTTAAAGGCCAAATATTTTAAAATCCTTTCTTAGTTCGCCTCTAGACCCTATTGAGCAATTTGTGTTCCAAATTTCACGTTCCTAGGTGGTATTCAATTAATATTTACAGTTTTAGGGGTTGTTACTACATTTTCACCTATTAGCAGAACATTGCAAAATGTAAAACTGGTTTACTTTTTATATCTATTTTGTAAGAAATAAACGTAAAACATTTTTGTTTTCTAGCTTTAAGGAAATTATAACATACAATACTTATTTTTTTTATTAATCGTTTCAACCCTTAAAGACCAAATATTTAAAAATCATTACTTAGTTTGCCTTTAGCTACTATGAAAAATATGTGTACCAAATTTCACGTTCCTAGGAGATAAGGTTTTTGAGATGTATAACAAACAATATTTATTGTTTTTGGGGTTGTTTCAACCCTTACAGACCACATATTTTAAAATCCTTTCTTAGTACGCTTCTTGCCCCTATGAAACATACTTGTACCAAATTTCAAGTTTCTAGGAGGTAAGGTTTTTGATATATATATAACAAACAATATTTATTGTTTTAGGAAATGTTTCAACCCTTAAAGGTAAAATATTTTAAAATCCAATCTTAGAGCGCCTATAGCAATTATGAGCAATATGTGAACCAAATATTTCACGTTCCTTGGCGGTATTAAATTAATATTTATAGTTATAGGGGTTGTTACTAAATGTTCACCCCTTAGCAGAACGTGATAAAATAGTAAAACTGGTTTATTTTTTATATGTATCTTCTAAGAAATAAATGTAAAAAATTTCAGCTTTCTTGCTTTAAGGAAAGTATAACAAACAATGTCTATTGTTTTATGGGTTGTTTCAACCCTTAAAGGCCAAATATTTTAAAATCCTTTCTTAGGTCGCCTCTAGCCCCTCCTTATTGAGCAATATGTGTACCAAATTTCACGTTCCTAGGTGGTATTCAATTAATATTTACAGTTTTAGGGGTTGTTACTACATTTTCACCTATTAGCAGAACATTGCAAAATGTAAAATTGGTTTACTTTTTATATCTATCGTGTAAGAAATAAACGTAAAACATTTTTGTTTTCTAGCTTTAAGGAAATTATAACATACAACACTTATTTTTTTTATTGGTTGTTTCAACCCTTAAACACCAAATATTTAAAAATCATTACTTAGTTTTGCCTTTAGCTCCTATGAAAAAAATGTGTACCAAATTTCACGTTCCTAGGGAATAAGGTTTTTGAGATATATAACAAACAATATTTATTGTTTTTGGGGTTCTTTCAACCCCTACAGACCAAATATTTAAAAATCATTACCTAGTTTGCCTTTTGTCCCTATGACAAATACTTATACCAAATTTCACGTTTCTAGGAGGTAAGGTTTTTTAGATATATAATAAACAACATTTATTGTTTTAGAAGTTATTTCAACCCTTGCAGGCCAAATATTTTAAAATCATTTCTTTTAGTGTGCCTCTAGTGCCTATGAGCAGTATGTGTACCAAATTTCAAGTTCCTATTTGGTATGGTTTTTGAGATATACTATAACACACAATATATATTGTTTTAGGGGTTCTTTCAACCCTTGCAGGCCAAATATTTTAAAATAATTTCCCCTGTGGTAAATACATGTACCAAATTTCACATTCCTAGGATGTAAGGTTTTTGAGATATATAACAAAACATAATTATTGTTTTAGGGGTTGTTTCAACCCTTGCAGGCCAAATATTTTAAAATCATATCCCCTGTGGCAAATACATGTACCAAATTTCACATTCCTAGGACGTAAGGTTTTTGAGATATATAACAAACAATATTTATTGTTTTAGGGGTTGTTTCTACTCTTGTAGACCAAATATTTTAAAATCCTTTCTTAGTACGCCTCTTGTCCCTGTGACAAATACTTGTTTCAACCCTTGCAGGCCAAATATTTTAAAATCATATCCCCTGTGACAAATTTCACATTCCTAGGACGTAAGGTTTTTGAGATATATAACAAACAATATTTATTGTTCTAGGGGTTGTTTCAACCCTTGCAGGCCAAATATTTTAAAATAATTTTCCCTGTGGCAAATACATATACCAAATTTCACATTCCTAGGACGTAAGGTTTTTGAGATATATAACAAATAATATTTATTGTTTTAGGGGTTGTTTCTACCCTTGTAGACCAAATATTTTAAAATCCTTTCTTAGTACGCCTCTTGTCCCTTTGACAAATACTTATACCAAATTTCACGTTTCTAGGAGATAGGTTTTTGAGATATATAACAAACAATATTTATTGTTGTAGGGGTTGTTTCAACCCTTAAAGGCCAAATATTTAAAAATCCATTCTTAGTGTGCCTCTAGTGCCTGTGAGCAGTATGTGTACCAAATTTCAAGTTCTTAGGTGGTATGGTTTTTGAGATATACAACTAACAGTATTTATTGTTTTAGGGGTTGTTTCAACCCTTGCAGGCCAAATATTTTAAAATCATTTCCTAGTTCGCCTCTTGCCCCTGTAGAAAATTCATGTACCAAATTTCACATTCCTAGGAGGTAATATGTTTTAGATATATAACAAACAATATTTATTGTTTTAGGGGCAGTTTCAACCCTTACAGGCCGAATATTTTAATATCCGTTCTTATTGTACTTCTAGTGCCTATGAGCAATATGTGTAATAAATTTCAAGTTCCTATGTGGTATGGTTTTTGAGAAACTGTGATCAGTCAAAACTACCCCTAAACCACCAAAACTACCCTTAAAAATATGAATATCAAAATGAAATTTCTTTAGTTTTCCTATTTCCATCACAAAGTATACACATGCCAATTTTCATATCTCTAGTTTCATGGGAAGTGGTAGAATTAATGATGATGAGTGAGTGAGGGAGTGAGTGAGTGAGTGAGTGAGTGAGTGAGTGAGTGAGTGAGTGAGGGCTTTGCCTTTTATATGTATAGATACAGTAAACCTTTTGTTTACTTTTACCTAATCTAAAAAAACTGATAGTTGTGAAGAATTGTAAAATACATGATTCTAAATTAGCCCAATTGGTTGCAAGTAAACGTGTTTTGGTTCATTGTAGGCCTAATAGTCGGTTGAAACTCTAAAACATAACTTAGTTTTGGAAATACGCTCAACTCACGCGGTTCAGCTGTGTGCTCGAACTATTTTATCACTTACATGCTAATTGGTTTAATTCAAAATACAGAATCCGACCACAATCTCGCGCGATCGTAGAACGGTTTTCCGGCAAGGTTGTTAGAGTACAAGGTTGACGCATTAGACTGTTTTCGTGGTTCAAGCCAGCCACGTGCAGTGACGTCACTCAGTGACCGGCCCGCCGCTGTATCGCACTAGCTCTGGCAGTTAATAAGCAATGCTCTGCATCTGCTCACACAGTACACATTGTACAATGTAACATGTTTGTTGCTATATTATCATGTCTCTATTTCCTTTATTAATTTATATCTTTACTAGTATAACTGCAGTAAATACAAAATGTATAAACATTCAACTTCTGGTTTGTTTTTTTATTGTAGAAAGACCAACTACCATGCATGTGTACGTAATAATAATGCAAACAATATTCACTTATCACAAACGAATTTTTATTTTCATAGTTTGTTGCCTAAATGTGGAAGTTGGGGAAAATTGAATATTCTTCTTTTTTTGAATATTTAAGCAGCTCATAAGAAAATATAAAAACTGTGCTTAAACTAAATGTTTACGCTGAAACACAAACAATACTGGATTCCTGTTTACTTTTGCCAGAATGTACTGAGAAATCTGTTACAATCTTACTGTTGTTTTAGTGTACTACTTTTGTTAAGCATTATTATAATTAGCTCCTTTTTAGCAGAAATCAAGAAGAAAATTCTTCTGTGTACAATTATTTTTGTAAATGAACTTAAGCTTTACATACCTTGTAACTTTAAAAATTGTAGGCTATATGGTATATGAATGTTATAAATAAATTTATTTATAACATGTTCTTTCCAAGCTAATATATTAAGTTAGTTCATAGTAATAAAAAATTATCATTTCCTTAAAACACTCTTTTAATTTATCGCAAACGTATTTTTACATTTAGTTTTGTTTTTATTTTATGTTTACAATATTCATTTAAATCGTAATGTAGTTTTAAGTTATTATATTGTTCACTGGTTATTAACAATAATGCATTTATAAAGACGATGACAGTACATATCTGTGTTTGTAAATATAGACAGCGAATATTTACTGTATTTTGTATTATTTTTTGACATTTTGCATTTATTTGTAAGTGATTACACTTCTCGAATATGGAATGAATACAGTAAGCAAAACTTCAACTAAAATAACCCTTTGGGTCCCAGGCCAAAAATGTGGTTGGTCGGAAAAAATGTCACATGCAGTTTATTGGAAAATGTACTGAAAACTCCAAGACCAAAAAATGTGTCACGGTAGAGGTTTGGTAAACAAATTATAAGTTGCCTTGTATTGAAGCTATTTTAATGTTTGTGGTATCAAAATGTTACAAATTAATTTGTCTATAAAACCTACTAATTTGTATGTTTCAATTATATTTTTAAAAACATTTTTATGTGGTAAATTGTGTGTTTGTTTTTGTAAAATAAAAAAAAATGTGATTGTAATATTTTTGTAAAAAAATAGAATTTTTTTTACATTGGAAACATTAAAAATTGAATCCTTATACTATTTTCCATATTTGAACAAAATTTCAAGTCATTTGATTAAAAAATAATATCTAATTTTATGTGGCAAAATTAAAAAGTAAAAATTAACATAGGCCTAACCTGACTAAACATTCTTAGAAAAGTGAGTTCATTTTATTAGTGAGTGTTTTTATTATTACAAATTAAAATATAATTAATAATATTAAAACCCAAAACTGTATCAGTAAATACCTAAAATGTAGTTTGAAAACACACAAACTAAAAAACAAACTTTAACCTGGCTAAAAAAGCGTGGTAAACAATCATGGTATGTTCATGAACATCCTACCAATATATTACTGGTAGCACTGAATTCCATTATTATTATTGTTTAACACTCACAACTAAATCACTAAATAACTCAAATATACACTCAGGTGCACTAAAGAACATTAAAAAACGAAAAATGAATGTTAAGTTCACCAGTAAACAAATCATAGACGAATTACAACTAAACTGCGCAGTCAGCTGTCAGATCGTTTTAAAAATGTCAATAAACACTTTTATTGATTAAATTAAGGCTTACACTAATAGATTAAATTGTTTTGTACACAAAAATGTCCAAGTTATATGTACAAAATTATTTTACATAATTATAAGACAAATAATCTTGGCGAAGAAGAAGGGCGCTTGGGATTTTTCGCGTAACATTCAGGCGACGATCTATCGTCGCCATAGGATTTTACGCATACTTTTCATTCGACGATAGATCGTCGCCCTGGGACCCAAAGGGGACTTAATAACAGTGCTCACTGAACCAACATACAACCTCATGGTACGAGTGATTCTACTGAAGTACTAAAATGGCTTGAGGGGAAACAAGGAGCAGGTGGCTGTGCAAGGTCACCGAGTGACGTCAAAACACCCGCCCTCCAGCAGGAATTGTGGACTGCTGGGCGAGGCGGGGATGCGTCAACCTTTGTACACTAACAACCTTGGTTTTCCTGTACCTGAATATAAAATATGCATGTGTCACAATAATTAGACTACATACAAACAGACGGTGCTACCGCACAGAAGGATACACCTTGAATGTACATTTACATATTGCCACAACTTGTATTCTTCACTTAATATCCCCGAGGACTAGGATATATGCACAGGTTACACTGAGTCTACAGTAAAAGTAACGGCCCTGTCTAGTGTGCTTCATGAATATATAAAACCTCGGTTTTGTACAGAGCGTTATTAAACGTTTCAACTACAACAAAGCTTTCAGTCCTTGAGTTGTGTTCTATTCCATCGAGATTGTCTACCCACTAGTACAATAGCTGGCCATTAAGTAATCCACTTTTACAATGCAAACTGCTAAGTGAAAACAGTGGACTAACTGCGTACTACGTATTTACTGTACATCAAAATAATTCGATCACGCTGACGTGAGTTGAGAGAATTTCCAAAATTAGGTTTACTGCTCTTTGACAGTACAGACATGTTTATTTTTAACTTCCCGCTAAGAAAATTGAAAATTTTCTAAAATCGGGAAGTTATTGGTTTCACCCCGTTTTTCGGAAATCGAGTATTCATCAGATCTCGACGTTTTGAGGTCCTAGGAATCTTCCCTGACCACTCCCTAGAGGGTGTCACCCTGTCTGTATGTATGTGTGTGTGTGTATGTAAGTATGTGACCCGCTTATAACTTTTGAACGGCTTAACCGATTGGATCCTACCAAACGGCGTTCTAAAGAGTTCCATCAAACTTAGATTTCCTGAATATTTCAACTAATTCAGACCGGTAGGTTCTGAGAAATTTCAAAAAAACTAAGAAATAAAATGTTTTCAAATCAGGTTTTTTTTTTAATAACTTTTAAACGGCTTTACCAATCAATTCCAAAATCTAATCAGCTTTTAACCTTGAAAAGCGACGTCGATCGCTACCAGTACGGTCAAAATCGGTTAATTCGTTCGTGAGATATCGTGAACGAAAGAAATTTAAAAAAAGTGTTTTTTCTCAATTTCTCCGAATTTTTTCATCAGAAAAATTTTTGTTGTCGATTCTTTCAATAGACTCGAAAAACTGCATCGATTGCCGCAAATCGCATAAAAAATCGGTTGATTCATTCGCGAGATATCGTGAACGAAAGAAAATAAAAAAAAGTGTTTTTCCTCAATTTCTCCGAAACTTTTCATCTGAAAAAATTTTGTTGTTGATTCTTTCAATGGACTTAAAAAACTGCATCGATTGCCGCAAAACGCATAAAAATCGGTTGATTCATTCAAAAGTTATGGCAGTTCAAAATTTCCAAAAATAGTGTTTATCAAACTTTCATCATACTTTTGAGCTCGAAGAGCTCAAAAGCACAGAACAGCTACTTTTTGAGCTCTGAGAGCACAAAACAATAAAACACTTACATTTTTGAGTTCAAACAGTTTTAATCAGATTAGGTTTCTCAATTATATTTTCCTGAAGAAATATAAAAATATACATAAATTTATATATTAATAATAATCACATAATTGCTTATTAAATCGATTCTCTCTATTGAATTTTTCAATAATACTTAAAAAATTATTTCAACTCTCCTTACTCAACTCAGTTACTTCGAAGTTTCTACTATTAAAATTGAAAACTTTTTATATATTATTATAAAAATATAAATTATAAGTAATATTTTAATATAATAAAAAATTTCAACTGCTTTGTAATTAAACTTAGCGGGAAGTTACAGGGATGGCCTTTAGAGTCAACCGTTTCCAAATTTTTTTTTTTTTTTTGCTATTTCCAGATTTTACTTGTTTTTATTGTTCAAATTAGCTGATTGTTCTGAATTTTGAAGAAATATAAAGTCAACATTTGTATATAGCTCAGTGCTAATCTTTAGTTGTGATAAGTTAATCAGGTTTCTCTATTTTTATGGTGTCTTGATGTATGTCCAGTTTGTAACACCCGTAACAAAAATATACAATTAGTTCAATTAGTGATCCAGCAAAATTTTTAAATACAAATCCCCTTTGTAGAAGTAAGGTTATGTTCAGATCATTCAACATCATAACATTACTTAATGGTTTAAAATATTATTTCCTAGCTGTTACGGGTGTTACACATTTTTGTTTCGGGTGTTACTCCCCATATCTGCAACACCCGTAACATAAATTAAAGCTAGGTTTTATGTCACCTTCATCTCTAAGTATAGGGTTGAACATCTTCTAGGGGTATGGATATTTTATTCCTCTAGGTTTTGAATTATCCACAAAAATTGTTTGGAAACAATGGGAAGATGGCGAAAACGGCCGTCCTTGCCTTAATGAACAATTGGGTACTTGTGATTTGGCCTTAGAAGGATTAGCCAACAAACTGAGTCAGTTTAAAAAACACTGCTATGTGAAAACCAAACAAAGTTACTTCTTCCAAGAAAAGAAATATACGGTACCAGAGACTGGCACATACTTTCTCACAAACATATTTAAATTATTAAACAGATTCACTGTGACTTGTAGGGTGGGGTAGGAGAGGTCATTTTTTATTAAAGTTGGAGATTAACTAATAAATATTATTATTATTATTATCTATAGAGAAAACTATTCGATCGATTACGAACAAATTTGCACCAAACACGTCAATTAGGTCTTTATATAGATGCACGAAAAAAGGTTTTGAAAATTTTTGAAAAACAACCCCCTTTTTGGCCAAAAAAAACCCCAAAAACCAGTTATTATTAATATTATTAGCTAAACGAGAATTTTTAGAAAGATGCGGTTTTTTGCATATAGTAGGGCACATTAAAGGCTACAAATAAGGCAAATTTTATCAAAATCGTTAAAGCAGTTTTTTTATAAAAAAATAATAACTGATTTTTGGGGTTTTTTTGGCCTAAAAGGGGGTTGTTTTTCAAAATTTGTCAAACCCCTTTTTCGTGCATCTATACAGGCCTACTTGACATGTCTGGTGCAAATTTGGTTGAAATCGATCGAATAATAGTTTTCTCTCTAGCTTTGTATACATACAGACATACAGACATACATACAGACATACAGACATACATACAGACATACATACAGACATACAGACAGACATTTTGTAAAAACCACTTTTTTGGAAGTCCTCAGTGGGTCCCAAAACGGATATTTCCACAAAAATCTCAACATCGATTTTTTTTGCGATCACTATACTTTCTCTATACTATAGTATAGTGAGAAAGTAAAAATCTGAATGAAATGGACTCAGATCCAAAAGACAATGTTGATGATGCTAGCCTGTTATGCCTAACCAGTAAGCTTGAAAAGTCGGACGTAAAATCAGGATTGTTTGTTTTAGTTGATGTTCCAAGTGATAAAAAGAAACCGGCTTCGTCTAAAACACAGTATCGTTACTTGGGAATCTGCCAGAGTGAGATCGATGAAGAGGAGGATGTCAAAATTATGTTTTTGAAGTGTGTAGGGAAATGTAAATCCGTTTTCAAACTAGGTAGTTGAAAATAATATTTGCTTTGTGAAATGTAGTCAGATACTCTATAAGGTAACAGCGCCTGAAATTAAAGCTAAAGGTAGCTTGTACTATGAATTTAGTTGTGAGTTGGATGTTGTTGAAAAATATGTGTAGTTAACTACCTACTTTTTTTTAAATTATTTGTTATTTATAGTCTAGATATTAGTTCAATATTGTTCCTATTTTAAACTGAAGTTGGAAAAGCCAAGTAGGCCTAGCCAGTAATGTTTTAACTTATCAGCCCTTTTAGTTTGTTTAGTTTGTTAGCTGAAACTTATTAATTTATTCAATAGATTTTTTCTCAACTTGATTGAGTTATTTTATCCTTTGAGTTAAAATAGTCTATGGATAAATTATGTTTTATTACTGTAACAACACAAAAAAACAGGAATATCCTTTCAGAATCTCTTTACAGTTGGTCTTTGTAACACCCGTAACATTTCTTGTAACACCCGTAACAGTCAATAATATTTTTTTAAAATTAATTATGAACCCAGAAAATTCAAATAAACTTTTCACAACACAACTGGGGGTGTGCTCCTTAAACAATAATTTTATGAGAATAATAACCCCATTAAATTCACAGTGATTTTATTTCCCTACCTTCTGTAAAGGACTAGGTTCATTTTACGTAACACCCGTAACACTGCTTTTAAAATTAATATAGGCTATAGTTAAACTATTCACAAACTTTAATGTTAGCATACCTATAGTGATATAATATGAAAGACCAAACTATTTTTACCCTAAAATTTAATAAATATTATTTTATTGAATTATATTTGAGCATTTTAAGCTATGCAAATGTAACACCCGTAACTATGGAATGACCCATAATGTGCTCCTTGTAAACTGTTATTTCGGTCTAATTTAGACAAAAATGTTACTTGCCGTAGCCGACCCATGTAGAACGCAACAATTAATTGTAGAACTGAATTTAGCAAATCAGAGTTAATTTAACAGAAATTATTACATTTATTTATCAACTCCTATAAAAGCGAGTGTACGAGCGTACGAACGTGAGTAACATTTAATATAACAGCTGATTTCACCCATCATCTGTAAACCCAGTGTATATTATAGTATGAAGATATGTTTAAAACTTTTACAATCATTATAATGTCTTGTGAAGATGATTTTTTTTTTAAATATGAGCTAAATAACTAATGTATGCTATAATCTACGTTATAATTTGCTTTGAGGTTATAAACTATATATAAATTCAACCTTTTATCATCAATAAATTTTTTATACAAATTTAAAGAAAAGATACATAGGCCTATCCTTATTATTCCTTTAACTTAGGAAACATTCCTACAACTAAACAGATGATTTCACCCATTATCTCTAATACACAAACATATCATAGATTATACCTTTGGGGTTATGTTTACAACTTTAATGAATATAAAAGTAATGTAATATTAATAACTTCTAAATCATTTGATCTATCAATATGAAATAAAAAGCAATTAAAAGATAATATTTGTATCTTTCTTTAAATATATAATAACATACATAACACAAAATTTTAACAAATATTCATACAGTTTTATAATCCTTATAATTGCACACATTTACCAAGTTAAAAAAACTCTGTCAGAATAGTTAGGTAGGCCTAGATAAAGTGTGTTGTTTTAAAATAATGGTATGTTGTTGAATGATGTATTTCTGATGTGTATATAATTAATCCGCCTGTGATTTTTCACGGGGGTTTACTAGTACCGGTAACTCAATATTAATGCAGTTTAAGACCCCATACTGTAGGCCTACGATGTGTAGTCTAAAGATTATAAAATACATTGAGGTCAAATAATGTTTAAAGAAATAGTTTTAATTTACCCAAAAAATACTTCTCGGTAGATTTTTATTAAGTGTATATTATTTCGTTTATAAGTTAAAGGATTTATGTAGGCCATTTTAGAATTTTTACTAGTATAGTATGTAGAAAAAACATAAAATATGTGGGTCCTAATTTGACTTATCATTTGTTTTTAGTTTTTCGTAGGTCTAACCTCAAAATACAATTGATATAAAAATACACAGCCTATGTAGAATTCAATCAAAGAACAACTTACAAATTAGGCATTGTAGCAGAAAATTCTAACTTAAAATACCTAAATGTACTACTGTATTCTTAAAACAACAACAATTAAGCAAAACTTACAAAAAGAGTTACATTAGAGTAAAATTCTAAGACCAAAATTAAATACCAAAAGCCTTCGCTCAGGTTGTGTAGTCAACTACCTAAAAACTGTAATCTGAGCATACTTGCAGAAAATCTACCGAACGCTAGATAAAGTAGCATATTATGTTTAAGCTATTTTATTTTATAGGTTAGGCAAACGTAGAACAAACCGTTCGTTCAATTTAACTTATTCCGATCAGCAACGCCGTTATGCGTGCAGCTAAATAAACGTAAAAAAATGAAGTCAACAACATTTCTTACAAGAGTAAATTAGCCTAGACCTACTTACTTGAATTTGTTGTCGTATTTGTTGAAAACGAATTAGAAATGTCAACAAAGATAAACAGACGGCACTGAAACCACATTAAACACACTTTACGAACATAAAAATACACAATAAACGCGCACAACTACTTTAATTAAATTGAAATATATCGCGCACGACATAACCTCAAAATACCGACAACGGCTGGAATCGACGACAAACTAATTGTTGACGAAGTACCCCAAGTACCCTAGATGGTTCATCAGATACCTGCCGTAAATGTTCTCTCTCTCTCTCTCCCTCTCTACCCCCCTCTCCCCTCCGAACACTACATCTTAACTGGTTAATGTATTATTAGTTTCAGCAAATGACAATGTTAAAAATACAAATCTGAGCTCTTATAATATAGCTTTGGTTGCAAAAAGACGCTTGTAAAAACAGAAAAATGAAGTGTATTAAATCATTTGCTCACCATTTTACAAGTTTATTGTTGTAATTTGTATTTATGACTTGCGAAACACATATTTTATTCGGGATCGCTTATATTATCACTATTGAAAATAACTGCAATGATGCCAACATTATTCTTTACTAGATACTAGGCCTATTTGATCAGTTTGAAATACTGTTTTACCGTATCACATTTTGGTCATATTATGTAACGTAAAAACTGTCTTTTTACTTTTTATCTCTTCTATGTCAACTCCTATAAAAGCGAGTGTACGAGCGTACGTACGTACGTAACATATAAAATAACAGCTGTATACTCATCAATCTGTAAACCCAGTGTAGATTATAGTTTGGGGTTATGTTTACAACTTCAATCGTTAGGAATATAATTTCTTGTGACGTTGTTTTTTTTTTTTATATGAGTTATAGAACTAAGCTATGCTATAATATACATTATAATATTTGCTTTGAGGTTATTTACTATATATAAATACAACCTTTTATCATCAATATATTTGTTTATCTTATCTTCTAAAGCGAGAGATAATTGTTTGTCTGCTAAATGGATCTGGAATCTCCGTCTAAGGATTTTTCATTTTTTGATTTTATATGGGGCTTTTGGCCACGAGAAATCGATTGGAAATGGTCACCAGTCTGGGAAAATTCGTTTTCTACGTCTTTTTATTAAATTAAAAAGTGAAATTTGTCCATTTTAAACAATACAAAGCACAGCTGATGCAAATGTTTTCAATGCCATTACAATAATCATCTGCTTTCTTTTAAACTGTTTACAGGTAAGCCTAATGTTGTATCTATTTATAGTTACCATGGCAACGAATACTTCTGCTAAATAAACATACCCTTTATTTAGTTGTTTAATGTTATAGGCCTAACCTAAACGACGTTCACGGAAATTTGCAATAATAGTTATTGACGTGAGCAAACTAGGCCCTAGGCCTAAATCGATATTGAAATATTAAACTTTAATTTAGACCTGACTTATTTCTGAGGCATAGCGTTGAGATTATGGTTAATCCTTTAAACTGTATTTTTATTACAGGTAATCCTAATGTTGTATATACCCTTTATTTAGTTGTTTAATGTTATAGGCCTAACCTCAAAACTCAATAATCCAATATTTATTATTGAAATCATAGCTTATAATCGAGCTTTAGCTCGGTCTCCTGGTACTACAAATTTAAAGAAGAGATACCTCTATTCGTTTAACTTCGGAAACATTCGTACATCTTCGTATAACATAATAAACATATTCGATTATCAATTTCTTCACTATAATATTAATAACTTCTAAATCATTTGATCTATCAATACGAAGTAAAAAGCAATTAAAAGAGTATTTTTATCTTTCTTTAAATATATAATAACGTATGTAAATTAAAATGTTTAACGAATAGGCGTACAGTTTTATAATCCTTATTATTATACACAATTACCGAGTTAAAAATCCCCGTCAGCATAAATTAGGCAGGGCTAGATAAGTAGGCCTTAATGTTGTTTTTAAATAGTTTGTTTTTTAAATGATGTATTTCTGATGTGTATCTAATTAATCAGCCTGTCATTTTTCACGGGGGCTTACTAGCCTATATATAAACATTATTTTTTGTTTCTCTGCTTCTTTGTTAGAAAAAACTATTCAACCTATTTCACTAAAAATTTCAAACTTTATCCACATCATTGCCAGGAGTGTTTACACTTTAAAAATTAATACAGCCTAAGGGATTGGAATGAGGTTGCTACCCCTATACAATAAAAAATTAAACCAACTTCCTACAATCTACAATTAATTTTGATAAACACCTTTTTTATTTCAATATTTGTAAATTTAGTTGGAAAAAATCTTAATATACGCCTAGACTGATGAATAAACACATGTATTTACATTTATTACCACAGCAACCAGTTGAATAAAATAACAGATAAAACAACTCTTTGCTCCGATATTTCCATTAACAGTTGATTTCAATCTTTCAAGAAATTATTTGTATTTCTAACTTTTAGGTTAGGTTTCTATTAAAGTGTAGACCTGAGCATTACTGGTTCTTTTAATATTTGTTATAACTGCTGTTATAAAATATACGAAATAATTTGATTTGAAAATTTAACATTATTTACCATCTTAGCTATGGGGTTATTATTAATCCCATAACTGTATTATAAAGAAAACAACATGATTACAGTATGTGTATAGAAGGTCCCAACTTGGTAGGCGTGTGGAGCACGCAGGAATTCCCACTAGTACATTATAAAAAATTTAAATCTCTGTCCTGATCATCTTTCCCGTGAAAAAATCTAAGTATACAATTATACGTTTGCATTTGCTTTGCCGCAGGGGTTGGTGAGCGGTGCGAGCACTCTAGTAAAACATAAAGTATCAAAGTCGTCCTTAGGGGTGAAATGTAAAGAAATAAAACGTACACAGTATTTTCTACTGTTTCCTTCTGGATCTATAGTGTTGATCTAAACTTCTACGCCAACTTAAAATACATTTCTTCAGATGTTACAGTAAAAACACATCAAAGGCTGAAGCACACTGCCAGCCGAAGGATATTATGAAATATCTCTTTGTAAAGTTATTGTAGGCTACTATAATTCCGCGTTCGCTCTTTGTGTTGGCGCAAAATTATGTTTTCCTTGCCAGTTTGAAGTCAAAATGGTTTCGGCATGAAATTGAAAAATATTTTTATTGTTTAATAGTTTCTGTATAAGATCGTAAAACAATAAGTTTATTTTTTGTTTCTAAAATTATTGAAACTTTTCGAAACCTAAAGTGGATGGTTTTGTTGCGAGATTTTGGAGGTAACGCCTAGCACATAAAAAAGCGATCAAGCACCAAAAAGCACTTTAGGCATGAACTATACTTTTTTGTATACTGCACTAGAATACAGTAATACGAAAACTTAATTAATTAAATTACATTATTAATTCTTTTACAGAGCTTAAACGCGATTTAACCTATGCGCGACAGTGCTGCTATCAGTTGGAAAACGACTGAACCTTTTGAATTTGCAGCTGTTGAAATTTTAAAGTACCGCAATGCATTGTTTACGTATAAATACTTTTTGGTCCTAGTGCAATAAAACACTTTTTCGTCATACTGCTTCAAAAACAAATGTTTTCAATACATGCTAAAGTAGCTCTTTTTAATCGAAATATATTTTATCTACGACCATTGCAATAAACACCAATAACGCTATTACAAGTAACATCAGAAAGAGGTACATTACAAACCAAAAGCCAACCCGATTAGGTAATGATATCATTACCTAACAGGAGTCACTTTACATAATAGGCTCTAGACCAATGAGAGCTCGTCATTTGACGGAAGTAGAGTTGTAATAAAAATAACGCTATTCGTACATCAGCTGATTGTACCCATACGTTCCAGATGTTAGTGTGTTATTGTAACTAACCTCAAACGTGAGTTGACGCATTCCGCAAACATGAGTGATAGTGATGAATTTTGTTTAACTCCAGAGGAAATTAATACAAAAGCAAATTCGGCTCTGAACAATTTGTTGCCAGAAAAATCTAAATTTCGTTATGAAAAGGTTTATAACCAGTTTATGGAGTGGAAAACTAGAAATGGTGTTAGTTCGTTTTCCGAGAATGTTTTCATTGCGTATTTTGAGGAATTGGCCCAAGATAAGAAACCTAGTTCGCTTTGGTCTATTTATTCAATGATTAAATCTACAATCAACATCAAACATCAAACAGCCTGTATATTTTTGGTCGTAGATAAAGTAGTGTACGCAACGATTGTATTCAGCCTTTAAGCCACTCGTGAGATATTTAGAACACTCGCTTCGCTCGTGTTCCAACTTACATCTCACTCGTGGCTTAAAGACCTTCATAATACAATCGTTGCGTAAACTACTATTTATTGTTTAATAGTTTCTGTATAAGATTGTAAAAAGATATATTTACTCTGAAATAAATATCATACAAAATTTGCACTAAACAACAATTTGTCGTGTACAGTTGTTAAATAATTAGGTAAATGTCTCATTACTCAGTTATTTACTATCCGATTTGTACCAATCTTACAAAACGAATAGATAAGGAAACGGAAGCAATACTGGGCCACATAGATTGGTCATGTTCAAAACTTACCTTTAAAGTAAAAAAATCGCCAAAATAGAAATGTCTCAGCTGATCACTTACAATCCACAAGATACCTTGAGGTTAAGTCAATAAACCAAAGAACTAGATACAAATTTAGGTTTATTAACCAAAATTAAATAAAAAAATGTATGCGCCCTTAATTGATAAGAAAAGAAAAATTAATTATACGCCTTTAAGTACAAAAGAAAACATCAGATTACAAAATTACATATATAAATTTAATTTGAATTTAAAATCCCTCCCCAAAAAAATAAAAAATCAAAAACCCTCCCCTTTAGTAATGATTACAGAATTCATACAAAATTGATTAAACAAGATTACAAAAAAATATTAACATGTAATACCATGGATTTGTTTAATAATTAACCTTTATGTCATTGGCCAACTGTAAAGCTAAGTATAATTAAATAAATACAAATAAAGAATTATGAGACGTCTCTCTATTAAAAAAGATATATAAAATTTCTAATATAGAGCGCTTAGGGCTGAGGTCCAAAATATGCTATAGCTGCTCCTCCCAAGTTTATTAAATACAAAGACATATTTTCTATATTATTCATTTTATCACAAAAGAAAATACAAGAACACAGCCTATTCAAAGTTCCTTATAAAGTTCACTGCAGATTTTTTAAGAAAATTACAAATTTTTAGTTCATAGCTACATTGAATAAGAGCACTGTCGCAGAAAAGTATTTACTAAAGCTGCATGTTGATGGTTGGCTTTAACAGCAGAACATAAGTAGTTTTTGCAATTATGTGTAGTACTTGGAATTAAGTGTGGTCGTTGCACCAGTGAAAACTGCATTAAAACAAAATAACATCTTTTTTAGAACCAAAGTAGGCTTTAAAACCAAGCATTTAAAGATTAGGCTTTTAGGTTAAAAGTTTGCCTTTATAAAATTCTTTGATACAAGGTGACAAGCAGATATTCTGAAATAAGGATGCTAATAGTTACTACAAGACTTAACAAAAGTTAACTTGTCAAGTTGCTTTAAACTGTTACTACATGTTTGTAGGCCACATGGTAAATTTTAAAATGTTCTTAGCTTGTATCACAAAATATATCAGAGATATAAATATAGAATTATAGTTCTTTAAAGGTCCATAAATGTTCTAGGTTACACTGCATTAAATTTGTACAGAATAAAATAACTGTTTAGGCTAGGCTTTGATAAAATAGGCTAGGGTGTGGTAAATGCATAAGATTTAATATTTAGGCTGTAAAAGTTAAAATTTAGGCTGTAGAAAATTGAATTACATAGATTTTGAATTAAACTCTATGAGCTTGAAATATTATTTACAATATAAAATGTAAATCTAACTTTATAAAACTTACAAAGAGTACATGTCATAACCAAAAATGAAAAGCTAAAACATTTTAACTTGGCAATATTGCTCCACATACCTGGTATTCAGAAGAAAGGACTTATAACAAAGGCATGTTAATTAGCCACGCACAGTTGTAAGACTTGCGACTAAATTAATAAAGAAAAAGTCACGACATAGCTAATACTTCGCGGTGATCTTACAAGCTAGTCTTAACAGATGAGTTTGTAACAGGCTAAATGGCCGACCCTTCTGGAATGTTCGATGACGAAGCTAAATAAACGGACGAGATAAGAACAGCTGATCAGTTGACAGACACGACTTTGACATACTAACTGCAGTTACCGTACGGAGTCGCCGCCCAGCGGAGAAAAGGGTAACTACGTGAAGAGAGAACAGGCGGTAAATGCATAACGTTGTATCTGCATGAACGTAATAGATTGTAGCAAATAAAGTATGATTTTGTTCATCTTAAAATTCTAAATTTTTTATTACTGGTAACATTTTTTTATAAAAATTACGGTTTTCGTGAAATTTAACATCAAATATTTTAAATGGTCGCCATCTTGAAACTGTTTAAGATATCGTAACGAAATTGTATGCACTTATTAGCGAATTTCAATAGAAAAAATGAGCTATTGCAGTGGCCCTTATGGTGAGACCCAAGGTCGGGAGTACCAAATGAGCACCGATCATGGTCCCCAGAACACGTTTTGGGGTGTCATTAAAATTCATATATATATATATATATATAAGTGTTCGCACTCTAGCGGCCGCATTTAAAGTCCGATTTGGTTCAAATTTGTTATACATGTTGGTTGTCTACGTCGCTCGAACGAGTTCGTTAGCCACAAAAATCCAACAACCGGAAGCACGTTTTTTGATCGGAAGTAAGTATTTTTTGAGATTTTTTCTACTAGAATGAATTTGATTTTGAGTTTTTTCTACAAATATAAATGTAGGCTGTTATTCTGCACATTTTGTTTCTTTACGCGACTTTATAGCTCGCTTGGGTCCCCCAAAATCGATCAAAATGTAAAATACCATAGAAGTACCCGATTTAAAGCCATGTGGTGGATTCTACCGGGGGGGGGGGGTTTTGTGCGAAGCACGCAATACATTGTGTATCGAAGATACTCCTAGTACGGGGGTTGGCGTGCGAAGCACGCAATTCTTTGTGTGTTGAAGATACTCTCAATATTCGGAATGGCATGCGAACCATTTTGCAGCTATTCAGCACCGTAGTGAAGAGACCTATTTCCCAAATTGTTGGTTGAAACCCTAAACCATAGGCCTATAAACTTAATTTTGGAAATTTGTTCAATTCACGTCAGCGGTTCAGCTGCGTGGTCGAATTATTTGAACTACCAAGGTACACGTTCGTGCCAAATTTGAAGTTTCTATCTAAAATAGTACTCAAGTTACAAAATAATTTGTAAAAAACACAAACAGACGGACAGACAAAAAACTAGGCATGTCAGACCCATAGATAATTATATGACGTATTTTGATTGTCTTTGTTTGTATCCTGTATATATGTATATATGTGTTCGCACTCTAGCGGCCGCATTTTAAGTCCAGCCAAATTTGATACACGTATTGGTTGTCTACTTCGCTCGGACGAGTTCGTTAGCCAAAAAATCCAATAACCGGAAGCACATTTTTTGACCGGAAATAACTATTTTTTGATATTTTTCCTACGAGAATAATTGTGTTTTAGAGTTTTTTCTACAAAAATAAATGTGTGATGTATTCTGCACATTTTGTTTTTTTACGCGACCTTATAGCTCGCTTGGTTTCCCAAAAATCGATCAAAACGTCAAATACCATAAAAGTACCCGGTTCAAAGCCATGTGGTGGATTCTACCGTGGGGTTGGTGTGCGAAGCACGCAATGCATTGTGTATTGAAGATACTCCCAATAGGCGGAATGGAGTGTGAATATTTATCCAGCACCGTCGTGAATAGACGGTTGTTGGTTGAAACCCTAAAACATAGGTCTATAAACTTAATTTTGGAAATTTGCTCAACTCACGTCAGCGGTTCAGCTGCGTGGTCGAATTATTTATAATATGATAATATTATCACACACATAAACACGCATATACTCTACACGCTTCGCATTATGTTCTGTACACACGCCAAACATTTAACCGCATTAGATAATTAGCCTACATTTTAAAACTTGATAATTCTGTCATCTTATTGTTAGTAAATATTTGACTATGGAACAAAATCACAAAGTTTAAAAACTAACAGATTTATACAGGTTTAATAATTACTTCATAAAGGTTGCATTTGTTGGTTACCGTACAGGAAAATAGGTGGAACTTTGCACAGCTGTTGTTGTAAAAACAATCTGACTATAAAACTCACCACAACGGGATGAACGCATTTACTTCTTGTGTTATTCAACACATTTCTATACTAATATTATAAAGAGGTAAAATTTGTTTTGTTTGTATGTAGAGGGTAATCTCTGGAACTACTGAACCGATTGAAAAATGGTTTTACTAATAAAAAACTACGCTATCTCTGAGTAAAATAGGCTGAATTCATTTTGATAACAACATTTTTAGAAGTTCCTTAACGCGGGTTGCGGTAGGAGTTAACAAATAGAAATTGTGATGCGTAACGAAATAAGTGTTATTAATTGGTTGCTATGGCCATGACAAATATAAAATACGAGTAACGAAAAAAGCGTTACCAAATTGGTTGCTATGGCAATGAATGTAAATACATTCAAGAAACATGTATTTTGTTCATCAATTTAAAGTAATAGATGATCGGTTCCGTCCGGCGTAGTTCAGATATTATCGTCAAGCGCTGAAATTTTAGGTTAGGCATAGAAAGTAATTTAAGTCTAGGCCTAACCTAAAATTATTGTATGTATGTTGCCGTTAAGACAGGTAAAATAAATCAAACATTCACACAATAATTTTAGGTTAGGCCTAGACGGATGAACCAACATTTTATGTTTATTGAATGTATTTACAATGAACGGACATTTAACTGTGTTTAACCATTTTAGCTTTGATGTTATAATTAATTTTCCTCCTTTATTATAATAACATTAAACGTATGGGAACAGTAAATATTATTTGTGTAAAAACAATCTAATAATAAACACAATTGAAAGATTAAAATTATGTGTGTATGTTGCCTTTAAGGCTGGTAAAAGAATTGGACAAAAGGCGTGGATGAACTTCGTTCCTGACGAGGGTCCCACGACCCCACACGTTTACTTTTTTATTTCAATATTTGTAAATTTAGTCGGAATAAATCTTAGGTTAGGCCTAAACTGATGAACCAATTACCATAGCAACCAATTGAATAAAATCACACATAAATATGATTTGATCCAATTCATTAACGGCTGATTTCAAACTTTGAAGCAATTATTTGTATTTCTAACTGTTGGATTAGGTTTTTATTAAAGTGTGGACCTGAGCTTTGCTGGATCTTTTAACCTTTATTATAACTGCTGTTATAAAATATACGAAATAAATTGATTTGAACATTTGACATTATTTACCATCTTAGCTTTGGGGTTATTATTAATCATACACCTTTATTATAAAGAAAACATAGCATGATTATGTGTATAGAAGGTTCCAACGGGGTTGGCGTGCGGAGCACGCAGGATTCCCCCTAGAATATTATAAAATTAAAACTCTCTCTCTTAATCATCTTTCACTTGAAAATATCATAGTATGTAATAATACGTTTGCATTTGCTTCGCCGCAGGGGTTGGTGAGCGAAGCGAGCACTCTATTAAAACATAAAGTATCAAAGTCGTCCTTAAGGGTGAAATGTAAAGAAATAAAACGTACACAGTATTTTCTACTGTTTCTTTCTGGATCTTTAGTGTTGATCTAAACTTCTACGCCAACTTGAAATATATTTCCTTCAGATGTTACAGTAAAAACACATCAAAGGCTGCGGCACACTGCTAGCCGAAGGATGTTATGAAATATCTCTTTGTAAAGTTATTGTGCTTTAATTCCGCGTTCGCTCTTTGCGTTGACGCAAAATCATGTTTTCCAGACCAGTAATAAAATACCACATTTAACATTTTTGCTGGGTATGGGATAGTTTGAGCTTACAGTTGGTATACATGTTACGGGCGTTGGTTGAACGGTTCCCTCGGCCAAAAGGGCGAGTTTCTAGACGAAAATTCTCTCATATAACTAAAATGGGGAATTTTTTATTTTAACAATCTTAAATGGATGAAATTGACATTTTTTTATTTTTGGGGGGCATCGGAATGTTTTGCTTCAAATCGGTACGGTACATTAATTTTGTCATGAGTCCACGTGTATATGGTTCTCCCAAACTAATGGAAAGTTCCCACAAATAAACTTATCCCATTAAAATAACATACCATCATTTTTAAAAGGGCAGTTATTTTTAAAATACAGTAGTATTTTGGAGTTTTATATTTTTCTGTTAATCTGCAGTGTGAAATGTTTAGAACGATGCGACGCCCACATAATAATTTGAATGATTCAAACCAAAAGGTCCAGTTTAATTCAATGATTACATAGATTTGATTTTGTCTTCAAACGAAGGAACCTTTAGAATGAAAGATGATTATGCAATGTTAAAGAAAATGTAATTGAGTGTTGAATACCACACGTGAGAAGCGTAAACTTTTTAAGTAACACAACTTACGAAATTGGAAAGCACGATGTTATTTTTCAACACAACTAACGAAATGAGGAAGCACAATGTCCATTTCAGAGGTATTACTGTTTAAACTATAAATTTTATTAACATTAACAGATTGAGCCCATGACGTAGGACAATCTGTTGCACTTATATACCCAAATCAAATATATTAAATTAGCAACGCAATCGTGGCCTAACCGGCTAAAGCGCTAGTATACGGTGATGGACTCGGTTGTTTCGAACTTCGGCAAGGTCAAAACTTTTGCAAACAGATGGAATAGAGCGTTTCACTTTAGGAGCGTTTCACTTTAGAAGCATTTAACTTTAGTAGCGTTTCACATTAGGAGCGTTTCACTTTAGAGGCGTTTCACATTAGGAGCGTGTCACATTAGGGGCGTTTAACTTTAGGAGTGTTTCACTTTAGGAGTGTTTGAATCACATTAGGGGCGTTTCACTTCAGGAGCGTTTCACTTCAGGAGCGTTTCACTTCAGGAG